>PVLA01016611.1:0-20153 GCA_004027455.1 Hydrochoerus hydrochaeris
TGCCTGTTTCCTTGTTATTTTTAAGAGATCTTTCCTTTCATGATCACACACTGCCAACTTGTCTTCAAGTTTTGATAATTTATCCTTAGTTTCTTTTAAGGTGTTTTGCCAGCTTTCAATGGAGTTTTTAATTTCCTGGTAGTCTCTTTGAATCTTCTTCATGTATTTTATATTTTCTTTATATTCTTTATCAAATGTTCTCTCCTTTTTTTGTGTTCCTCCCTTCTTACATCTGTATCATCCTAAGAGATGCTTCCTGAGAGCATTTCTTTTATTACTCTACTCATATCCTGCTTTACCTGATTTAATATTTCAGTTTTGAGCTCGTCTACAAGGTCCCGAAGATATCTCTTAATGTCCATTGAAGCCATGTCTGATGTTGTGTGTTTGTGGCCCTCAGTCTCCCTTGTTTTTCCCTCTCCTGGATCAGGACTCTCAGAGTTCTGGGCTGGGGGCCTCTTCTTGCCTCTCTCTCCTGTCATGGCCTTGGCTTCCTCCACACAGGTTACAGTGTAGGTCCCAGCCCCCTTCCCTGTTGGCAGCATTTCCTCTGAAGCGTGCTGGCGAGGGACCTCCGCCCTCTCCTTACTGCTCTTGTTACTGAGGTGTAAGCAGTGGCTGTATTTGCCTGCCCGTCCCCACCGGGCCAGCCAAACTTCAGGGGCCTTCACCCCGTTAGTGTGTGCTAGGCACAGGGAATCAATTTGGGACGGCTCATTGGGTTCCAGCCAAGGGCACGGCCCAGTCCAAGCAAATCACATGAATCTGCTCTGGGGAGGGAGCAGTGAACTGAAGTCACTGTCACTCCTAATTCAGGCTCCTTCTGCCTGATTCCAACATGTCACCCATTTGGTTGCACCCTTCCTGTGGGGGCGGTGTCTCATTCCCAGCACTGACCATGGATTAGTGAAAGCTCTGCTCTCCATTGAGCTCACCAATCCCCGACTTCAGCACTGCTGTGCTTCCTGCAAATGGCGGTGGGAACAAGTTTGCGTGGCTCTGCTGGCTGGCAAGGATTCAAGCTGGTGCAAATTCAGGCCGGCACAAACTTGGCAGGTCACCGCCAATGAAAATGCTGTGTCTCGTAATTTTTAGCTGTTCCATTTGTAGTCCCAACATATTTGCCAAGCTTTTTTACGTTGTAATTTCTTCCTGTGTCAAGAGGATCCATCTCCCTCTGTCTCGGTCTGTCTAGGGTGTTTTATTCTGGCATATGAGTTGTTTCTCCCAGGAGGCTTTGTATTTTGTTGCTCACTGATCAGCCATCTTGACTTCTCTCGTTCATATCTCTTTCTTTTTGGAGTCCTTGTTTCCTAGAATACTGTCTGACTAATATGAGTTAAATGCTCAATAAAAGTTTTAAAATTGAATTCAGTTAATATTACAATAAAGTTATCTTTCTTGAATATTTCCTGACTAGAGATAAGGAATTAGAAGCTGATTTTATGGTAAGTCTAGAATATAAAGTTTTCTGTGTATAAACCAATATGCTATTCAATTATTTAATTTAAAAAGTATATCCATCTAATTAAAAGCTGTCAAAATGTTTAGTATATATAAATGAAGGGAAGAAGAGAAGAAAGGTAGAAAGACTTTAGGTAATGGAGCCTCAAAAGTGGGCATTTTGTCCTACTTAATAACATAGTCTAGAATTCTTGGAAATTGTTGGAATTGTTGAACATGCTCATTGAATTATGTATTGGAATATGGAATAGCTGCCATAAATTCCTATGAAAAAATGGCCACATAGTGTTGTGAACCTAACCTTGTAGACTAATATGCTGTTGGATACTGAATCTTTTGACAGCCTCAAATGATTATCAAAGGAGAGACTTGAACAGGGTTCAGCATGTGACTAAAGGACAATTTGGTCCTGAATTTTTACTGAAATGTAAGTGACATGTGTTCTAGATGTTACTGCTACATTTTGCCTTAGGCAGATGGCATAGATGGTCATAATTCTTAATTTTGCTTTCCTTTTGGTAACTAACTTCAGGGTAGTTTGCAATTTAAAACAAAACTGGTCTTGAAATAACTTAAGAGCAACTTTCTTCTTTTTCAGATTGCTGCTAGAAACAAGAAAGCCAAGAGATTTGTCTTTTCCATAGCAACCCAGTTATGCTATACAAATAATTTAAAGTATGTGTGGCCAGGTAGCACATGACACAACCACAGGAAATGGTCACTTTTTACCCGGGGTTAGTCTTCCACCAGCCTGAGCACTCTCAGGACTCCCAGTGGGAATACTGGTACTACCTAACCTCCAAACCTTTGCTCATCTCTCAGCACTCAGGGGTATTGCCTGCTGATAGACGTAGTAGGATAGAAACAACTTCAGCATCATCAGAAAACAAAAACAGCCTAGGATTTAAATCATCTAGTATTCAAACTGTGGGAAAATTTTTGCTTCTCTCTTTATCTTTCAATCCATTTCTCATATTTTTCCAAAATAGATCTAAGATGTATACAAATGCACAACACACAGATGTACATTATCTTGTATAGAAAAAACTGGAGGATGATCAGTAGGTGTAGAAGTAAGACTGTAAGACTGTACACCAAAGTGTTAACTAATATTTGTCCATGATGGGATCATACATTATTTTTATTCTTTGAGCTTTTCTGTACTCCACAAAATTTATGCAAACAGTGTATGTTATATTTTAAATAAAGCAAGTGTTAAATAATAAATTAATAATTTCAAATAACTTTCTACAGAATCTTATTAAATGATAAATAGCAATAAGTATTACAAAGTATGTGCAGCTACATAAAACAGAAAAATTGAAGTTTCTTAAAAGAATGCTTTTCACAGTATTGACTTATTTGATTTTAAGCATGGGATTTTAATTTAGTAATCCGTGTGTTGCTTCTTTTTACTATGACTGAAGAAATGTTTACGTCTAAGATCAAAATTGTATTTTAAGCCTCTAAAAATTTGTCTCAGAATATTAGATGACAAGATGGTTTGTAATATTTTTGAGAAGTTCTTGTGGGAACATGACTGTCCTACTGAAATTAATGATCCTTCTAGTCCTACTCAACAGACTTAAAAAAAAAACCATGATGGTTATTTAATGGATTGGCACAGCTTTCATACTTATAATTTAGAATCTTGGTTCATTCCATGTTTGCAAAGTAGCTGTTTGGGTCATTAGTTTGACCATTTCTTACCAAAATATTCTTAAAGCTATGGATATATTCTTATGGTATCTTTAGAAGAGATTCTTCCAAACTCTCTCTCTCTCTCTCAATCTCTCTCTCTCTCTCTCTCTCTCTGTGTGTGTGTGTGTGTTATAATAGCATTGTGTTGTAATACTTAGGATAATAGATTAAAATAACTATCATCATCGTAAGTCATAGTCTTCATTGCTAACCCTTAGTTAATGTGAGAAAAGATGCCAATATATGTGTTGGGTAGGGAGGAAGAGGAGAGTAGAAGGGAGTAGATATATATGTAAGGTAATAAGAGCATTTAGGCCAATTGTACAAGTTTGGGAAAGGAATCTTCAAATTCTGCATCTGGAGCAAAGAATTTCTGTGCATGTATCCAGCAAACAATTTCCAGTTTTATAGGATGCACTGTGCTGGTAAATTTATAAGTTAAAAAAATAGGGGTGCCTAGCCTCAAGAAGTTTGCAGTTTAGTAAGAGAAACAGCCATTAAATAAAAACTCATACAAATAAATATGGCACTGTATCTGTAGTGTTTTATTTCCTTCAGAAAAAAAATTTAAGGCAAAAATGGCAAAATGCTAAGCTGTAACAAAAATGAATGGTGAATTAACTGCATTGTGAATGTTAATGATTTTCTGTCTTTGTTTCCATTAAATATTTCATCATGAAAGTCTTTGAGAGTTATTAGGAGACTTCATTTGACTGCAGCTGTATGGGAGATACAGATACAAATTTGCCTCCATGCTCCATACTTCTTACCTGTGTAGTCTTTAGCTGAGATTAAATGTAGTCAACAGATTCTTGTTAGAAGGCTGGAAGGTAGACAGTTACCTAGGTGCCTGGAACAGTTCAGCAGGTGACTTGGCATATTTCATCTTCCCTAGATATAGAAATTATATCCGAGTTCCTTTGTCTTTCAGTGTTATGGTCTCTTAGTTGCATTAAGCTTTGGGAAATATCCTCTTTTATTTCTTGAATATAGTGTCAATATGATTAAAGTAAAGTGCATTTGAAAAAGAGGCATTGTTTTGTGGTTAGCATATTCTCCTAAAGTTATACCAAATAGACTCTTAATCTTTTTTTCTCCTCTGTACTTGGAATTGAACTCAGGACCTCACACTTGCCAGGCAGGCTGTGTGCCACTGAGCTATATCCCTGGCCCTCAGTCCTTGAAAAGACACTTTTACATTGACCTTGAAGATGAAGAGATGGAATTACAGGTGCATTCCCATCACTCAAGCTTGTAGTCTGTCTTTATATCAGTGATTGTAGGCATACAACTCTCAAGTATAGAAGCTTCCAGGAGCTACTCACTTGTCACACTTCTGCCTTCTCACTTCCTGTTCTACTCTGAAGGTCTGGACATTAGCTTTATAAATAATGCTACCCAGCCACCAAAGCTAATGTCCCTAAGCCACCAAATGTTTGGAGAGATTTGGGCCTTAAAACAAACAGCATCAATTTTTTAAGGAATGGAAATGAGTTCCAGATGTTTAGGAAGGTACATATGAGCTTCAGTCTATCTGAAATGGGACATTTTAAAAAGATCAACTTAAAGCTATGGTTCTCTTTTGGGGAGAGAGAGGCTTAATAGGAGCACTCTCCCTTTTCCTGACTACACCCCCACACCCTATTGCTAGGAAAGCAGGATCAACTTCATCAATGATACAATGAGCAGTGACTAATTAAAGAGAATCCAAAGTTCTTGGATATGAACTTAATTTATCTATGGAAACAGAAGCCCATATTCACTTCTTTTTTTACTATAGGCAACATTGAAAATTTCATTTGATTCATGGTAAATTGAACACTTGCAATAAAGCATCTTCCTTTTTTCCTTTCCTCAGCAATATTTAAATCAGAGCTCTAAAAGAAAAAAATACCCATAATTTTCTTAAATTTCCCTTTGATAGTTGACAGAATCCCTATTTTATAGTTTTAATTTTTTAAAGAGCCACTACATGTCTCTATTCTAAAATTTATATAGCTCTCAAAGAGCAACTTTGGGGTTCCTTTTGTCAGCTTTCAGTGTTGTTTCAACATATTAATACATTGTTAAATTACTTTCTGTCTAAATAGCATGTCATGGTACATGATTTTTCTAACAGGAGCAAGCTTCTCATTTGAAACAGACCTGGATTTGTGTAATAAGTCCTCAGAAACAGGAAAGACTGTTTTGATGTTTTGATGCCATTACTTTTGATTACCAAAATTCTGTATCCATGCTAATTGCTAAATCTCATGGGCTCTCACTAAGATGAGATACCACCAACAACAAAGAGGAAAGCCCCAAATCAGCAGAGGTGGTGATTTTAACATCTTGAAGACCATATTAAAGTATGCCATAGTTATGTTGTTAAGTTAGTAGAGGCAGATTAATAAACAACTGAATTAGGGGAGGGCAGTCCTGTGGAGATGAAGGAAATTAACTTGTTCATTTCCCCCTTGCAGTCACTTAACAACCCCAGATTCTCAAAGATTCTACATCTAGACTGTACAGGAGAAATTGAGTTGAAAACTCAGTAAGATTTGAAATTATATTTTCTTTCAAGTCATCTCCATAGTGGAAACAAGCCATTCGTGTTTGCCCTTGCTCACCTCCCTTACCTGGACCGCTGGCTTGGTGCTACCTTTGCTAGCTAATCTTGCAGGTGGAGAAGCTGCTGCTAGAACTATTTCTGTCCCTGTTGTGCTTCAGAGGCATAGACTCAGCCCCCAAAGCTAGGCAAGCTTTGACCTCTCATCTTGCTTTTGCTTGACTTTTAAAATATTTATTTTTAAGTGACACATAAAATTACATGTTCGGAGACTAACATCATGATGTGACACATGCCCACATTGCATGATATTTTAAATTGGGTGGAACACATATATCCTTCATTTATCATTTTGTATGATAAAAGCATTCAAATCCTTTCTAGTCTTTTCAAGGAATGCAGTACATTATCATAGTCCATAGTCATCTTACTATACCACAGCACCAAAGAACTTCTTACCCTTTTTAAGAAGCTATAGCCTAGAGCCTATTGATCAGCCTCACTCTCTCCCCAGCTCTGGCAAACACCATTCAACTCTCACCTCCTATGAGACCAACTTTTCAGGTTCCACATATGTATGAGATTGTGAGGCATTTGTCTTTCCGCTTGGTTTATGTCACTTAACACAATGACCTCCAGTTCCATGCACATTGTCATAATGGCAGGATTTCATTCTTTTTGTGAGTAGTATTCCATTGTACATTCATGCCACATTTACTTTATTCATTGGGTGATGGACACTTGGGTTGTTTCCATTTCTCAGTCATTGTGATTAGTGCTTCAGTAGACAAGGGATATCTCTTCACAATACAGATGTCATTTCCTTTGGATGTATATCCAGTATGGGGGTTTCTGAGTGATACGGTGTTTCCATTTTTTATTTTGCTTTGTTTTGAGATGAGGGTGTCTCTCCATGTTACCTAGGCTGGCCTTGAACTCATGATTCTCTGACCTTGGCCGTCTGAGTAGCTGGGATTACACATGTGCACCACTATGTCCATCCCATATTTAATTTCTTGAAGAGCCTCCATAGTGTTTTGCACAATGACTGTGTTGATTTACATTCCCGCCAGCGGTATGCAGGAGTTCCAGTTTTCTTCACATCCTCACCCCTTTCCAGATTTAGATTTAGATTTAGATTTAGATTTAGATTTAGATTTAGATTTAGATTTTGGTTACATTCAGGATAGAAGAAAATATCTCTGTCGTATTTATTAACATAACATTGGTTTATGTTTTCTTTCTTTATGGCTCACACTAAATGTTATTTTGTTTCATGGTTTGGTTTTAAATGGCATATTGAGTTAAAAAGCTATTGAAAACTTCCCCAAAATCTTTCTTGTGTTTTGTTTAATCAGTGGGTAGAAAGTTCCCTTGGTTCTTTTTAATCAAACAGCTTTCAGACAAATTAGTAAAACCTTCAGCTACCTTCTCCATTGAGGAATTACCAATGGGAAATATGCATTTGGTAGTTAATGGATTTTTCCTTCACTGCCTTAAATCCTAGGCAACACAAATATTCCAAAACAGAGATACAAATAGATAAAAATCAAGAAAAGCAGAAAGTGAGAGAGGAAGGGAACAGGAAGAGAAGAAGACCTATTTAAGAGATAGCAAAAGAGAAGGTGGCAAAGAGGGACGAACAGATGGTGAAGAGAAGAAGAGCTGATGGGGAAGAGAAGGTCAGAGACTGCATTTCCCTGAAAATAATCAGAAATAAGCCCTCGCTGATCATTACCATGGTGACGGCCATGTTTTGCCTCACTATCCACTTACTCCACAGCTACTCTTGTAATGCAGGTAAGGCAAAGTGATTGGGTTGGCATTTTTGATCTCTGGTTTTCAAGGCTGGTTGTTTTCTGCCTAGGCTTATTTCCAGGGAAATGGGAGCATAGGGGGAAAGACTGAGCAAGAGAGACAGAAGTGAAAAAATGACCATGATCATTTTTCCACATAGAAACATATGGTATTTGAGAACCATCCAGATAATCTACATCTTTGAATATGGGCCAAGGCAGACAAATGTCTTTTAAATTCATGTCTTCTGTGGATGAAGGTGTTAGAAGGTGAGCAGGGGATTTCTAAATGACAGGTCAAATTTCCATGCTAAACCTGAGAAAAAACTTAGCTCAGGTTTGTAGTCAGTAGATGATCGAATAAATTCTTTAAAATTGCCTCCAAAGGCACCGAACTCCTGTTTTGGTGATGCTTCCTCTGAGATGTAGCTAAGAAACTCGCCCAAGCTGTGTCATTTTAGAAAGCATGTTGAAGCAACTGAGTGTGATGGAATGGAAGTGATTCTCTTGTTTGATTTTATTCAAATGAGTCTGTTTTGTGAAATGGATCCATTTCCCATTTCTCAACATTGTATTGGAGGGTGCCATTGCAGTGGGGACCAAGTGCTTCCTTTCCAATTTCATGGGAAATCAAAAATGCAGAGCCGTCTGCACAGACAAAAACCAACAATTCTGAAGGATGACCCTTCAGCGGAAATGTGTTAGGGGGCAGGTGTGTGCTTCCCTGGGACTCACAGTTTAACCACGGCCTTGCTCCCTGTGCTTGGGCTCTGGAAGAACCCACTAGCTTATGTTATTCCTTGCCCAGTGTTGGCTGCAGGCAGACAGTAATTGTCAGAGCTCAGGTTTCTCTTAAGACCTCATCTTCCTAAAGTGGATATTATAGGTATAAAGACTAGCGAAGTTCATAATGAAACTGTGAGTATTCCTTTAGGATTTTAATGTCAGAGAAAAGAACTCATCACATCTATTGCCAAGACGCTGTCAAATCTGCCTTAATTATGATTAATAACATACACATACCTGAGGAGGCTTTTTTCTCTCATGCTGACATTCTTAAAATGCCTCTTTGCTAAATATTATTTCAGGAGCCAGTGCAGCTGTAGCTTTAGAGACAGACTAAAATGGTGTCTCTGTGTGCAGTTGTTTTTATGAAACATTTGTGCTTGACTACATACATCAGATTCCAACATCTCCATGTATATTTCTTTGTTTTGCTGATTTTATAGTGAAAAAAGAGTGTTTGGGGTGGACAATTTTTAGCCTTTTATTATTGAGTTGACTGATTTTGAAGCAAATTTTCTCCTCTAAAAGGATGACAATGGCCATATTTCTGTGGTGAGGAGTGTTAAGTTCTCAGAGAACAAGAAATAGGGAATAATTATGATACTGAGGTAAGAAAAGAGAAAGAACTACAGAATAATCGTGAATGGTGGCTGACCTAGTGTAATAGAGTTGTTTTGATAGTCATGGTGTAGTAAACAGACCTGGTCAATAATAATCACAAAAAAAGGAGGAGGAGGGAAAAGGAAAGAAGAGGAAGAGGAAAAAGAAGAGCTTTACAGTAAAGTCTTTTGTAGTGATGCAAATTTAGTTTTGTGTTACGTAGGCAAGAACTGATATTCAGAAATACCTGTGTTTTGAGAGAGGAGATTATAAAGGTTACATCTGAATTCTGTACAACTTTTGACTTCTGAAAAAACTCTAGACATATCTTTTAGTTATTCTTGCTGACATTCTCAAAGTGTTTTATGCTTTCAAAATGCTTTCCCCTAGTCTTCCTAGTTATTCCCAAGGCTAATACACACCTGACCTTATTCTATTGTTTAGGTAAAGTTAATGGGCTTTGGAATTCAGTGAGTTGATGGCTCCATCTCTGGCTTAATTAGACAGCATAACCTCTAATTGGCTGATGGTAAGTCAATCAGTGAGAGAGTTACTCATTCATTCACTGGGGATTGTGGGACAGTTGATCTACTGAGAAGCAGGTATTTGGGCAGAAATCATGTATTTCAAGCATAGAAGCACATTTCAGAGGCTTGGCAGGCAGTGTCCGTGAATTTCTGGTCAAGTGCCGTGAGCGGCTCAACCTTTCTGTGTGCAGAAATTTGAAGCGCAGATTGCCCTGTCCTTTGTGCTGCAGGGGAAAAACAGGTTGAGGGTAAGTGTGTCTGCCCAGCAAGATGGAGAAAAGGCAACTGTCAGCTGTAATAAAGGCTGTCTTGGAGAGGAAGAGGGGGCAAGCTGAGACACCTAGGTCTGGCACCGAGTCTCCTGAGTGATTTTGTGTACTGGAGATTTAGCTATCAGAACCACTATAAATCTATAGCTTTGAAATCTACTCAGCTGTGAATTCCTTGAAGAAAGGACTGAGTCTTAGCATCTTTGGGTTCCTTACAGTGTCTAGCTCTGTGCCTCAAGGACTATATTTACTGAATAAATAAATATGCAAAGCATTTATTCCCATAGTGGATAAAGAACTGCTCAAAACATATGTTTATTTAATATTCAGTATTTGTCACATGAATGGTCATTTATTGTGTTCCCTAAGGTTCCAAACCATGTCACCAAGTCAGCCCACTTCTGCTGGTAATGTGCACAAGAATGGAGCGCTTCTCAGGATACCCACATCGAAGGGACTTTAGCTGGGTAGTTGTGTATGTCGTCATGTGCACTTGAAAGGCCAGCCATTGCCAGGAAGGAAATTCTGAAGATGGGTGATGGCAGCACCCAGCTTCACAGTGTATTATCTCTGTCTGTGTTTAACAACATTCCCATTAAAATAGTAGGTGCAATAACCAGCCACATAACTTCTGTTCTCACCTTGTATGATTTGATTCATTGGCTTGCAAGGCTGCCAAACACTCAAACAGGTATCCAGCTCTCTCCCTTTACTTTGCTGAAGGAAGAACTGAAGTCACCATGATGGTAAAGGGTTCCAAAGTTAATTTTAACAGGGCTGATGCAAGAAGCATCAATATGGGACTTAGTTTTCATGGCTTTGGTTATTGCAGCCTTCTGGTTGTACCCCACAAAATTAGGATAAATGAGCCCAGAAGTTGATATGAACATAAACATCCAGAAAATGAAGGGAAGTAGTTTTTAATATAGTCTTGAGTTTTCCTCTAGTATGTTTTGTGACACTAGATTGATTTGAACTGTAATAGCCAAAGTCCCTACATTCTGTAGGCTTGTGGACCACTCTGAGCTCTTCTGACACTTTGTCTTTGTTCACTGTGACCCATTTGCATGACTTTTCTGGTTCTTGAATATGCCCTGGTGGTTGTTCCCTATGAGCCTTGACACTTGCTATTTCATCTGCCTGGAGTTCCCTTTCTTCCATGTGTTTATAAGGCTGGGTCCTTATCACTGTTATTATTTTAAATAGATTTTTTAAGAGCAGTTTTTAGCTCACAGCAACATTGAATGGAAAGTACAAAGAGTTCCCAGATACCCTGTCCCCAAATACACACAGCCTCCTTGCTCAACACACCACACTTGGGATACACTTGTTACAGCTGATGAAGGCACACAGGAACACCCTCATTGCCCGCCTCGCACAGTTTACATCCTATTGGGGTTCACTGTGGGTGCTGCACACTCCATGGGTCTTGAGAAGTGCTTAATAATACACATTCACTGTTGCATCACACAGAATATTGCACTCCACTGTTTTTCTGTGCTCCATCTGTTCAGTTCATCTGCTTAGTTTCGAAATATCTGTTCATAGATTATCTTCTCGGAAAAGCCCATTCTCAGCCATCTAGCTCAAATAGCAATTTCTCCAAACTCTGATCAATTTGTACCTCTTGTCTTCTTTCAGTTTTTTTTAAAAGAGAATTTACAGATACCTGAGATTATCATATCAATTTGGCTTTTTTTTTTAACCTCTGCCCATTCTAAGATCTCCAAGTGAAATCTATTGCTTTCAGCTCTCCACCCAGCTCCTAGAGGGGTGTCTGGTGTATGTTGAGTCCTTAGTAAATATCTGTGGAATGTGTGACCCCACTGAGCTGCTTCCTTGTGTCAGGGATTATTCTGGTGATGGTACCACCTCTCCCCCAAAGGAACGTGTAGTTTAGAGAGACTCACTTTTATAATAGGACCTGGTAAGTGGCATAATAAAACATGTTGCTAAGGGCACTGAGTGAAGGACTAGGGAAACAAGGAAGCTTTGCCAGAGAAAACGGTGTCCAGACAAGACTTGAAAAGTAAGGAGGATTTAGATAGGGAGTAGACTTGCCAGCGCCCCACCAATGTCACCTTGACTGTCACCTTTGAGGTGCTTCTACCCCAGTTATTTCCACACGTCTATCTATGGCCTTCTCTTGCTGGCAGGGTGAGATAGGGCACACAACCCAGGCCAATGGCAGCAAGTAGATAAATGCTCAACTCCACTGTCCTGCTCTCTCAGAAATCCCAGGCATATTGAATCGTGGTTACCACCTGTAAGCCTGCTCACTTGGCACCCCTTATTGACTTCCTTCTCTTCCCTGTCTAACATTCCCACTGTCCTGCCTGTACCTCCTGACAGCAACTCCAAGATCCTTGTTCCAGGTCTGGGTTCTAGGAGAGCCCTACTTAGGATACCTGGCAAATTAAAAAAGAGCAAGGACATTCTGGACAAAGCCCAGACTTGTTTAGAGAGTAATAACTGTGGATTCACTGTGATATATTAGGAGAGAATAGAAAGTGAAGCTGGAACACTGTGAGACTGGCTTGTTTGCCTGGATTTTCCTAGGAGTAGTGTTGGTGGTTTATACCCTTGCTCCTATAGTTCTCTGAGTGTGTGTGTGTACTTATGCAAGCATGGGTTTTCATAAGTGCTGAAATCTACAGTTTGGGGATGCAGCAAAAGTCCCTGGTTTACGCTAGGAATTATACCCATAATCTTTCTCCCTTTGGATTCATTGTGTCCTCAAACGCACTAATTAGACACAGAGCAGTAACACAAGCAAGCCACAGTGTTGTGTGTGAAGTCAGTACATGAAAAATATCAGGCAGCATCTAAATTGAATGGTACCTTGATCTGGAGTTTGCGAAGAAAGACCCGGCCTGTCAGGAATACGATGGTTGGTGGCGTGGCTGTCCCCCTGCTGTCTGGCAGATCGAACGGGAAGAAACTATCTGTTGCTGCCAAAGAGTCTTTGGTCCCCATGTCCCTAACCTCATGCCTTTTTCGAAGGGGAATCTTCATAGAAACCCATGGTACATTTAACTTTGGGAGCTCTCTTGTGGGCTTGTATCTTACCAGACACAGCCGATCTGAATATTTCCTGCATGCTAAGCAGACCATTGTCAGCTGCTTCCTCTAGGCTAGATTGTTATAAATGCTGTTTATGATCCTGCTATGACAACTGTGAAGGACATGGCAAAGAATTTATCACAGGATTATTCATCCACCAGCAGAATACCTAATAAGATTCTAAATGACCCAAGATGATAATAAGATCTAGCTTGTAGCAATAAGGTATTAATAAACTGCTTTTTTCAATAAGGGAGAGTCCTGGCATCATTACCCTGACATATTTGTTTTGCTTATATTTTGCGAACAAAGTAGGGCTGTTGGATTGAATAGTAAATTTATAAAAACCTCTGATGTATGAAGAATACAACCCACATGAAGTGGAACCCATAGGTTTAAGTCAAGAGCACAGTGTTTGCCTATGGCATCCGAGTGCCAGACTCCCCAGCCATTGATTCTAATTGTTCCATGCCATTTGCCTTTGTATTTAAAAATTATAGAAGAATAATATATCACCCGCTGTTGGCCACAAGGCCATAATTCAAATGAAGGAATTTAGTAAAATCATAAAGCAGGAATGTGCAGGGTGGGTATATAATGGATGCAGAGAGGACACTGAATTCAAAATGAAATCTGGTATTCTGCTGCAGGTCCCTGTTTTAAAAAGTAAAATTGTTTAGTATGAAATTAATAAAAAAATGGATTCCCATTCATTTAATTATTCCTAGCAAGGATAAGCAGCAGAGATTCAAGAATCTGCTATTAGAAATTTTTCAAATAATATAACCTAGAAAAGTTAGCTCCTTCTTCAGAAATGTAGCTCAATACCCAACACCCAAAGTTAGGGGAGGAAAGGTTTATTTAACTCACAGTTTGTAGAGGTTTTACTCCATAATCAGCTAGCTCCAAAGCAAGATGGCATTGCAGAGGAGAAACAGTTCATGACAGACAGAAGGTAGCAAAGCAACAAGAGATAATTACAGCTCTTTCTGTCCCTTATATTTTATCCATACTACTTGGGGTGAATAGAACTCACACCCTCAGTCCTAGTGTGCTTGATCCAAGCATTGTACCATTAATCAATCACATACTCCAGATCCAGCCTCCTGTGAAATAACCCCATCTATGACCACATGAGACTTTGAGGGGACATCAAGACACAAGCCATAACATTCTAACCCTGCCCCCTCCAAAGACTCATGCAAGTCTTTTTATGCAAAAGGCATTTAGTCCATCTCTAAGAGTTGCCAAAGTCTTAACTATTTCAGCATTGCCGAAAAGGCCAAGTCCAAAGTTTCTTCTGAGATTTAAGGCAAACTCTTGATTGCAAGAAAGTTAAACACTTCCAATATTCAATGGCACAAGATAAAAATTTCCATTCCAAAAAGTACAGATAAGGGATGCAAAGGGATGGCACCAAAGGAAATCCAAAATCCAGCAGGGCAAAACTAAATCCTGTAGTTACACATCCTGCAGCCCCAACAGTCTGTGGCAAGATGTGAACTGCCAAGGGCTTGTGTGGCTCCGCCCCATGGACACTGCCATGGTTGTGCCTCCATGGTTTCCAGGCTCTGCTCCCTACTTAGTTACTTTTAGCATTGCTGAGACAAGCTCCATCTCCTCTGCATCAGTTTTCCTTTTCTGCCTTGTATCTTCTTTCTATAACAACACCATGCAAGGACAAGGCCTCAAAGACTCAGATCACTTTTACTTCTTTTCTAGGAAAGGTGTTTTCTATGGGGTTAAATTTATTGGAGCCAATGGCAGCACTGAGATTAGAAATGCTCTTTTTAAAAATTGAGCTATTATGTACCTACACACAAAACATGCATTTCCTAGGAGTATAGAGTTTGAAGAGTTGTAATAAGGCATGAAACGCCTCCACCTAGAGTTCTCTCGTACACTGCTCCTGTTGGCATCCCCACCCTTCGGCCCTGGTAACCACTGTTCAGACATCTGTCTCTGGGTTTGCTGGCTGAACTTCAGAAAAATGGGAGTGTGCAGCACACACTTGTGTGTATGCCTTTTTCATTGAAGATCATGTTTCTGAGGTTCATTTGTAGTGGTTTACACATCTCTTATTCATTGCTTTTTGCCACAATGTGGTTACACTACATCACATTTATCCATGGTGGGTTTTCACATTTGTGTGTTCCCAGTTTGAGGCCATAATTAATAAAGCTGCTTTGAACATTTATGCAGCAGTCTTTCTGTTAACTCTAAGTGGATCTTGCCCTAGATTTAGAAGTTAAAACCGTAAAAGTGAGAGAAGAATGTGGAAAAAAATCTTTGTAACTGTAGGGATCAACAAAATTTTCTGTGTAAGACACCAAAAGTATACACAATAAGATAAACAACCAACAAATCTTTACTTCATTAAAATTTAAAACTCCTGCTCTTAATGCCCTAGTGATTTTGTGGGTTGTTTGCATTTATCTTAAGTGAGTACCCAGGAATGGGCTTACTAGTTCCTAGGAGTAAATGTTTAGGAACTGTTAGGTGGTTCTCCAGTATATTTCTCATTTTACACTGCCACCCACAATTTGTGAGAACTCCAGACACTCCACACCCTTGCCAATATTCAGTGTTGTCCATTTGTTTTATCAGTGCCCATTCAGGCACGTTTGAATAAGGAGCTCATTATAGTTTTTACTATTACCAATGTTTTAAAACTAGTACAGTTTGGAAATCTGTACAACAGTTCCTCAAAAAACTAAAATAGAAATTCCGTTTAACCCAACTATTCCCCTAGGTATCTTTCCAAAATAGTTAGAGACATCAAATTACAGTGTAACATGCACACTCATGTTTATGGCTGTGCAATTCAAAAGAGCTGAATCTGAGAAACAGCCTATGTGCCCTTTGACAGGTGAGTGGGAACTCCTCACGGAGTACAAGCGTTATGGACTGGAAACGTACTACTGAAAAATAAGAATTGAAAAAAAATCTAAGAGAAAGGCTGGTATCTGATTGGATACATGTTCAGCCTAGAACCACAATTTCCCATATTTTCTTCTGCAGAAATCCACAAACAAAAATGTAGGGCAGATTATTTTGACCATTGATTTCACACCACCAGCTCTTTTTTTTAGGGTGACTCTAGTCCAATCCTGCAGGGCTGGGCTCCAGTTCCTTTGCTCCCTGCTTAATCACAGCTGTTATAAAAGAAGACAACACATTTAACTAAACATTCTATATGATTGGTCAAAAGCCTGCATAATAAAATGACCCAGACTTGAGGGAAAATGACCTAAATTACAAAGAATATTACTTCATGTGTCAGACAGGCCATATAAGGATTTGAAAATTGTAAACTGTGCAAATCCCGCACTGGGGCACTGAGTTTGGATGGGAGCCTTGTGAAAATTTCACGGAGGCCTTTGCAACAGAATCGGTTTGGGAGACTCTCCCCCCCCCCAGTACTAGGGATTGAACCCAGAACTTTTTATTTTTTTAGATTTTTAAGAAAAAATTTGAGATGGGATCTTGGTTAAGTTGCTAAATCTTTGAGGCTGGGCTTGATCTTGTGACCCTCTTATCTCTGTTTCCCAGAGTGCTGGAATTAGAGATGTATGACACTACTTCTAGCTTAGGACTCACATTTTTAAAGTAAAAAATAATCAAATTGCTGCCTCTACCCGTAGGTTAGGCCATTTACAGCAGGAGAATCTCTTGAGAGGTAAAATTGAGACGTTCGCTTCTTTTTAACAAGGATTTATGCACTTTCGATCCAGTGTGTAGGGCACAGTACACATGGGATGGGGCCTACTGAGTGTGGCTGAGGCCCCACTGTGTTCCTTCTTCCTGTTACTCGCAGGGGTGCATGGGAATGGCTTTCTCCTCCGGGATGAATAGCTGCAAGGCTCTTTGGGACAGAGCTTCAGGTGACTGATCTTCAGAGAGTCACTGCTGGATGATGTCCTAGAAAGGGCAGGCTGGCTCCAACTGTCCCTTTACACTGGGCAGAGGATGTTCCCTGAATGTAGATGCCCTCTTTATATGCTGCCTATGACTCTGTAGCCCTGGGACTTGCTAGCTGTCAAAAAGGCACTTAGCTATAGGCTGAGCATGATAAAAATGATAATGGTGACGATGACAACAGCAGACGTTGATGGAACACTTGTCACCATCAATTGTATGGTCTATAGTTTAGTACTTTGGTGAGGAAAACAACCTATAGGATAGAAAACTCTCCACTGCTTGTGGGTTGCCGTGCTCTGCCACTAGGGGGTAGCATCATTGCTGTTGTCTTGGTCCAACTCAATGTGAATTCTGCTTGTAGTTCTTAATCTTTCCAGTGTATTTTTCCCCATTTAGAGTGAACATGACTGATCTTCCCATTAAATTAATAATAATTGAATAATTTAAGAAATGAACCTACTGTCTCATAAATGCTGCAAAAGTAGAGACATAATTTTCTTTTTCTCTCTTCATTCCTTTATTTTGTCTTCATTAATTATTCTATTTGTAATTGTTTTGCTTGCTATAAGAAGTGTCTACTATCAGTGTAAATTATTAGCAAATGATTTCTGTGATTGACACTTGCCCCTAGCACTTACTCGTCTATACATTTGTAGGAGCAGGAGTACTTTGTAGGGAGGGGACATGTATTTTATATACTGGGGAACAGGGCAGAAGACACCCACTGTGACCCCAAAGATCTCACAGTTTGGTAGTGGAGATGAAGTATGAATGAATGCATTAATTGGATTTACAGATATAAAACAGGAGTATTAAAAATCTCCCAGCATTGTGGAGAATTTATCAACTTCTCCTTATACTTTGGTGAAATTTTTTGCTCCATATAGTTTAAGGTAATGTTTTTTGGTTCATTCCATCTCATGATTGTTACATCTTCCTGGAGAATTACTCCCTTTCTTTCTCATAAACACTAATGACCCTTCTTAACTCCTGGTAAGGGTTTTCCTCCTTAAAATTTTTTCTTAGTATTTTTAACTCTTATTGGTTAGCATTTGACTGGTATATCTTTTTTTCCCATCATTTCCTTTTCCTGCATGCCCTCTTCCAACTGGCATAAATCACATTATTAAAAATTTAAGAATATTTGGCTTTAATTGACAAATTTAATCTTTTTAAAGTTTATGACTTAAAATATTTCTTTTGACTTTTTTTCAAAAATCTTATTTGTTGTTTCAGTGTAGCTGCCATTTCTTGGCTTATTTATGTTTCTCTTGTATAAACTGAATTTTTCTTCTCTCTCTTGACTTTTTTGAAAGCTATACATCCTATATCATATGTTTTAGTGATGTTTACATGCTTACCGTTCATTCTGAAAGTCAAAATGTAATATTTCTCTTCTCCCAAATAATTCAAGAACCTTTATACCTAAAGATCCTTCTCACCATCCGTGATAATTTCCTCCTAGAATTTTGATTCCTCTGCAGTTAAAAACTAGTCATATTGGGCTGAAGATACAGCTCAGTGGCACAGCATCTACCCGGAAAGTGTGAGATCATGAATTTGATTCCTGGTACTAAAAAAGAAATCAACCAACTAAACAAACAACAATAGCAACAACAAAAAGCTAGTCATATTTATGGTTGGCTTTTCAATGAATGCCTTAGATTTACCTCTCATAGTTTATCAATTTCTTGCCTCATTATTATACCTTGCAACATTGTTTCTTCATTCTGGGTTCAGTTTTCTTCCTACTTCACTACATCCTTCAGTAGTTCTTTTAGCAGAGCTAGAGAGTAGGTATATCTCACAATCTTTGTAAATGTCTTTATTTTGTCATTCTACTTGAGTGATAATTATTGCTGTGTTCTCAGCATTTCAAAGATACTATTTTCCTTTGTCTTCTGATCTGTCTTTGAAATAGTTTGTCAAAGCATTGCTTAAATATGGAAAATTATACACATCATGAATACAGCTCAATTCATTCATGTAATCAGAACCTATATCAAGAAACCAAATGCAGCTAGCACCCCAAGAGTACCCCCTGCTGGCCAGCACCCTCTCCCCATATAGGGGAACACTATCCCAACTTCTGCCAGCATGGATTTTTAAACTGAATACAACAAATAAATTTTAAAAACATAACACACAGTTGTATATATGTATGGAGCATGGTGTGATATTTTGATACATGTGTACAATGTGAAATGATTGAATCAGAGTAATTAGCATTTCCATTACTATTTGTGTTGGTAGCCTTCAAATTCCTATTCTAGTTCTTTATAAAGTACATATCAAATTGTTATAAACTGTATTCAGACTGCAGACTAGCAGAACGTATTTCTTCTAACTATATTTTGATATTTGTTACCCGTCCCCAGTAACGTAACACCTACTGGTCACTATTCTGCTCTCTGTCATGAAATTAACTTCCTTTATCTTCTGTATCAGAGAACATGCAATACTTGTCTTTCCATACTTGATTTATTACTCCTAACATAATGTTCTCCAAGTTCCATTGATGTCACTGCAAATGACAAGATTTCACTCTTTATTTTTTTATTTAAAGAGAAACAAAAGCATGTAAAGGGTAGCAATAATACAGAATTTCAAAAAAAGATAAACAATAAATCACTAGTTAATAAATTACATATTGTCCTCTTAGAAATAGTTGCTCAAGTTACAAAATTAAAATATACAAAGTAAATAGTCAAACAGTGAGAATGTAGAGAGCTACACATGCATGAATGTCTACATGTATTTCTATCCTTTCTGTATTAGAGTGAAAAACAAAACTTAGCAAGACAAAACAAAACAAATTCCTATAAAAACATGAAACCAAAAAGTTGTATAAAACCATAGTACAAGGTGATCTACAATGATTACTGTGTTGTTTCTTATTATCTTCAATAGAATGTCTATATCATCAGGCATAATTGAATATAGCAGTATAATTGAGTATAGCAGTAAATAACAATATTAGTAAAACTAAAACATTGTAGACAGTATAAAACTTCAAAGACAGGTAATAATCAAACCAGAGTGGATATTCTAGTGGATCTTGTCATCTTAAGTACATTTGCCTATACTCTCAGACTTGATACTATCAATCATAACAGCTTTGAATAAAATCTATCAATACAAAACAGCAATTTAGCAAACCAGATTTGATTATGATCAGTCATGGTAAAACGGTGTAGGTTTTACAGAGCTTTAGATTAAGTTAATAGGAAATTAAGGATGATTACAGTACTATATCCTGTTATTTTTGGGATTGCTGTTTGTGCCCTCAAATGTAGCACAGGTAGAATGACTGGAACAGAATATAATGCATCTAAGCAGAGTAGTGTGAGTAATGTGGGTTTTAAATCCTGGTGCACTATTAATATAGTGTATCAAGGCCATCTATGTTAGTGATTCTAGTTATCCTTCTCTGCCTCATTTCTGCTATGCTATTTTTCTGCCTTTGTTTGTCTAGTTT
>PVLA01016612.1:0-20151 GCA_004027455.1 Hydrochoerus hydrochaeris
TCTTGTCTTTCCTTTTGTTTTTTCAGCACTTAGCTCTTTGCACTGAACTATATTCCTGGCTATTTTTACCTTTTTAATATTTTGAGACAGATCTCCTTGACTGGCCACATTGCCCGGGCTGAACTTGAACTTGTAATCCTCCTACCTCATTCCCCAAAGGGATTATACGTGCCTGGTGTGTGCCACCACTCCCAACTGATTATCCTATTACGTTAAACGTACACACACCACACATACTTCTAGTATCTCTGCAATACTGAGACTTTCCAGTGAGACCACTCCATCAGCCAGTAAGTACTTAGGACCTGCTGCCAGTACCCTGACTGGAATGTTACTCAGAGTAAAGCCTTACTACTCTGACAAGTGATTCTTAACCCAGCAAAGCTGACATATCGGATGAACGGGAACCCCTGGATCTCTGCTCGGGGTGGCTGGGTGGGTCTTGGAGACGTGGCTTTGGGCTTTCTACAGTTCTTACCTCCTCCCTCTCTGGCACTGTGAACCGGGCTGCTTTGCCCCTTGTTTCCTTCCCCTGTGTCTTTCTCCGATGTCGCCAGTCCATCATACACTGACACCGTGAGCCGTCTAAGTCCCCTTGTTTAAGCTGAGGGTGTTGGCTGGCTGGTCCAGCAACAGGAAAACTATTACAACATGTACCACAGTGTCGTGCTGCAGCTCACAAATGTGTAAGTTTTGCGTCAATTTTAAAATCAATTTAAACCCATATGCATAGCATATATATATAAAATAGTAAAATATGTATAAATATTAAATAAATTGAAAACCAACAACAAAGATCTGCCTGCAGGACCTACCTGGCTCTGAGGTAGGGAAAGCCATAAAAGGAGGCAGGCTCAGGGTGACAGGAACAGAAGAAGCCAGGGGGCCTTTCAGGCGGTAGAAGCACCGAGGAAAAGAGCAGGTGGGTGAAGAGCCTGAGAGGCAGGCTGGCGGAGGTGGGACACCTCTCAGGGGCTGAGGTCATCTCAGGGCGTTCTGAGGAAAGGGCTTCCAGACCAAAGGCCAGCCAGGTCAACAGTGCTCTCCAGGGAGCCTCCTTGTCACTTTGGAGAATTTGTAAAAAGACCAGAATGTTGTAAGATGAACCTGCCCCACCGCTGTGGAGAGACTGCTGTGGACCGTGCTGAAAGGCTTGCATATCGCCCTAAATACAACAGAGAGCACTTTGAGGGGCTTTGAGCAGGGGGCCAGTCCCATTTACGGTTTACCAGCTCATTGTAGTTTGGGACAAGAATAAATTACGTGTGTGTTGAGAAAGACAGGAAGGGAGGTGAGAGACTATTTAGGAAACTGCTGACATAATCAGGATGCAAGACGACGGGACTCTGGCACTAACAGGGAGCTGAGAGACGCTAACAGAGCTGGAAGTTGAGCCAGGTTTTCCTGGTGCACTGAGAGAGCGTGGTGGAGCGGCTCTGACGCCTGCTGCTTGAGAAGCTGAGGAGTGGGAAGATTGGGGAGCAGGGCATGGGGTTCGCCCATGTCCTCAGTGGGCTGCAGTCTAATGCCCAGGGAGAGAGGGCCAGGAGTGAGTGGACACGAGCCCCAAGTCCCGCGGAGCCCTGCTGGTGACAAGTCTTTGAGTCATCCACGTGTTCCTGTCTGCTGGGGCCGCTGTTTGGACAGGGTGCTGAGGAGGGACTGGCAGGGAGCTGTGAGGACAGCTCAGAGCGGGGAGGGAGGGAAGCCCGGTGAGGAAGGCTGTGTGGACGGTGGGTGGGGAAAGCGGAGAGAGCACCCAGCTGTGTGAAGAGGGGTCGCCCTGCCCTTCGGACTGCGTTACTGGACTTTACCAGGGTGATTACGGTGAAATGAGAACAGAGCTGGACTGAAGTCCAGGATAGAATGAGGTGTGGAAAAATGGAGCCCGCAGAAATTTTCCTCATGGGTGGCTCTGTACACCACCATGTGCATTATAGAAAAAATATGGAAGCATTGATCCTATGGGACAAGCAGGCTTGGCTCCTTCTGCCAGCTCCTGGTTATTTGGGTACGTTTCTCTTTACAGACACTCAGTTTAATGAATATTTGGTTCATTGCTGTCCAGCAATTCTATAACCTTAGCTTGAGCAAAGCTACTTTATCACATACTCCTTAAGGCTCGCTGCTGGACAGCACCTTATACTGTGCTTGGGGTCAGTTAAACAGTGAAATCACCAACACATGCAGGAGAAATGACCCTGACAGAGATTCCCACTTACACTGAGAGGTGAAATCCAAGGCTGTGTGATTCCTTGCTTTGACTCTAGCTGGGAATGTGTATGTCAGGTGCCTTTGAGATTTTGCTGCTCTATGTAAGTCTATGGGTGAGCTCTGTAAGTATTGGTTGTGGGTTGGGCATAATTTCTAGCAAGTAGGTGGATTTGCACAGACAGAACCCACTAATAGTGAAAATCAAATGTACCATGTATAGCAACTCTCTGGAGATGTTTGCTTCACATTTCGGTATGGTAAGGGAGGCTTTGTTTCGCTTTTATCACGATGGGTGATATTACTGTGTGTTCTCATGCTGGGAGGCTTGATCCATACAGATAGGAACTTAGGTACACAAGGAGAACCACCAAGTGGCAGGTGTCGCAGTCTGGTGGAGGAGGTGGCATCCACTCAACCCTCCACACCTGTGACAGCCTCAGGTGGCTGCGGGAGGGGATCAGCGGGGTTACTCCTTCTGGGCTTTATCTAGAAAAAATGTTTTGTGTGATTTTTTTAGTTTTATTCATATGGGTTTTATGCATTTCTCATTAAATTAATTCCTAGGCATGTTATAGTTTTTGATGTCTTAAATAGGTTTTCCTTATTACTGTGCTTTATAATGAGTTATTGATATGCCTAAGGAAAGCTGTCATGTTTGGTATAGCTCTTTCATGTACATCCCTTTATTGAACTCTTAGCAGGTTATAATAATTTTTAGATGAGGTGTTTGGATTTTTAGAAAGACATTTATATTGTTTTTAGATAATAATAGATGTATCTGTTTTTTTCTTTCAGTGTTTATTTAAATCTCTACAAAAGCATTGGATACCTCTTTTCTTATCCAGTGTTTATGGATAGCTGTGCTTCTAATTTAATGAAATTTTGTTAGTTTTTGCTGTGAATCTTTGAGTCCTGAGAAGTTTCCCTTTTCCTACTTTTCCTAAAATCAGTCTTCATTCTTTTATACTTCACTTCCTTCCTTCCCTCTGTTCCGTCTTCCTCTTCTCTTTCCTTCCTGCCTCCCTCCATTCTTTCCTTATGCTCCTTTTTCTTCTACCCCTCTCTCTCTCTCTCTCTCTCTCTCTCTCTATATATATATATATATATATATATATATATATATATATATATTTCTGCCATATGGATGGTTATTAATTTACCAAATGCTTCTTTGGCACCTGACAATATTACTACATGGTTTTTCTCTTTATATTTTAACATAGTGACATCACTGATAGTTCTTCTGTAGCAGAAACTTACTACTGAACATGAACCATACTTATTTACGGTACATTTCAAATATGCTGTTGGGTTTTATTTTGTTATTTATATCATACTACTTGGTGAAAGTGGCCAGAGTCTGCTTTCTCTAAGTCGTTTTGCAGCACGGTGATTGCAGCCTCGGGAGATGAGTTGAAGAAGTTTCCAGCTGCTCCCTTTGTTTTCCTACCTCCTCCGCGTGCCTTGGCTGTGCCCCACGGCGTGGAATGGGCCCCCGAGTCTTCGGGAAGCTCGCACCCCTCTCTCCTTCAGTTCTCTGCGCCGCGGACTCATCCTTTCAACTAGTGGTGTGGCCTTCCCATCTTTCCTTTTTCAAATTAGAATCTGAGTTCAAAAAAATGGAAGGTTTCATGGGACCTTATCCTCACTGAACCGCGCTGTTTAAGGCCCTTGTGTGTGTCACTTGCGTATTTACCCTTTTACCCTTATTGTCACTGTGTCCCCGTAAAGAGCCATTATTTTATGTGTCACAATGTCTGTCATTTTGGACTCCTGTAAACATCTGTCTCTCCCTCTGTCAGCCTAAGTACCTATCTTTACCCATTTGTGTATTCAAACATGTACAGTATACAGTATACAGTGTCCGCTGTTGCAGTAAATGTTAAGTTTATGTGCTCGGGGTATCTGTGCATGCATCCATCTGTCTTTATTTATTTAAAGACAATGTATATTTTTAGTCTGGTCCTGAACTCACTGTGTAGTCCAGGCTGGCCTTGAATGCACAGCAACCCTCCTGCCTCAGCCTCCCGAGTGCTGGGATTACGTTGTGCGCCACCGCGCCCGGCTCTGTCTCCGGCGGTCGGTGCCTGCACACAGTTCCCCCAGCGGTGCTTCGCACTGCGCTCCACTTGCCTCAACACTTGGCCCAATCTGACTTTCCACATTTCTCCAGTTTTTGACGTAAGAGCGATACCTCATTTTTACTTTATTTTTCTTGTTAACCCATTTATTTCTTTATGTACTTTAAAACTATGGTATTTCTTGTCTTTAAATTCCTTAAATTCTTCTTCCATCCTCTTCTTCCTCACATGCTTTCCTTGTACATTGTGCAGACCAGTCTTCTCAGCTTTTGCACATTTTAAGTATCTTTTTGTAATCGCCCGTCGTCTGTTAACATCACCCATCACGTCCTCTGTTGCAGTAAATGTTAAGTTTTATGTGCTCAGAGTCATAACTTTTATGAGATATTTAGGGCTTCTGTTTAAGCTATCATTCTACCCTGTGTCACAGTGATGCCTCCCGAACGTTGCTCTCGCCCTTCGCTCTCGCTCTGGGCCTTTCGCCTCGCCTGTGGATTTGGAAGGCAGAGTTGCACAGATAACGCCTGCTTCCTTCTGCTGGTGGGAAGCTCCCGTGGGGGACATCATTTCCCATGCCATTCCCTTGGGCTGTCCACTTCGTGGTGCGTCCAGGCACTGGCGGCTGATCTCACTGGTCAGACAGCAGGTGCGGGGTGCCCAAGACCACATGCAATGCGTGAATGGGAGACCCCAGGCCTCCTGCCACCTGTCCTGGCCCCTTGCACAGTTGCCCACCCCCACTGGCCACTGCTCACTTCTGGCCCCATGGCAGAGGCCACTCAGGCTGCAGGCAGTGTCCAGAGTCTCTGGGCAGCACCCAGGATGCTGCTGTCGGACATGCTGTAAGTCCGTGAAGCCCTCGCTTTCCTTGCTGTCCACCCCCTCTGCCCCAGCACCTGCCACTGGCATCCGGAGGCCCGAGCTCCAGCTCCCTGCTGCTCGCAAACGTCTACCCCACTGCTGCCCACTCTGCTGATGCCGCGACTCCTGTTGGGGTCTGTGACTGCCCTACCTCACCACTGTCTGCTGAGGAGCTGGCAGTGTGGCTTCAGCTTCCTGCAATTTTTTGAGGCGCTGTGCTTATCCCGATTCCACCTTGTCACACTGCCTGTCCCGTCCTGCTGTGTCGCAGTGCTCCTGCATTCCCATCCCAAGCACACACACACAACTCAAAGGTGCTTCTGTCCACTTCCTCCTGTCCTGTGTGGTCTCCTGCGCTGGACATCCCGACCCCTGGCTTCTCCCTCAGCCCTGCCACGGCCTGCCTGGCAGCCAGGCCCATCCCCTGCCCTCAGAGCAGGTCCCCCCGCCTCCGGTTCCTGTGGGCTGTGTGCTCCCAGGGAGCTGTGCAGTTGTCGGCCAGCCCTTGTCCTCTGGGCTTCGTTCCTCTGTGCTCCCATGCTATATTTGAACTGGGCAAATGCCTTGGAGGTGCGAAAGCCTTGTGTATTTTGATAAGTACAAGCTGGTCTGAAGTAGCTTCATGATGGAGTCCTCAGCCTGGATTTGTACAGCTTCACATTGGTGTACAATCACCCAATAAAGTCATTCAGCAGCGCTGGGCTCCTCACCTGCATGGCCACCTCTGCTCACCGCCTGTGGGAAGGCCTCGCTGGAGCTGCCGATGCGCTGGGCCCTCTCGGTATGAGATGAGCCCTTGCATTCTTGGTGCTGGGACACTTGGCTGTGGGAAATGAGCTGTGACTTTCTGCTCATGCCCCCAGATGAAGCAGATAATTTGGGTTCAGATCACTCTGTCTCATTCATCTTGTAGCAGCTACAGGCAAAGTTCTGTGATAGATGCCAGTGAGCTTTAAAAGATAAATGTAGCATGGGCCACTCAGTTTGGGAAGTCAGATGTGGAGGATGCTGGAATACAAAAAACTCAGGGGAAGGAGACACAAATCTGAAGAAAGGTAGCTAGTCAGAGTCAGCCAGAAGAGACAAGGTTTAATCTAGAACTTTAGAGAACAGTGGAATTTTATAGTCTGGAAAAGAGATGAAGCGATGTTCCCACTGGATAATTCCAAGTATGAGAGAAGAGGTGGAATGGGGGGTCATGGTGTTTCCCAAGTTGCATGGGGTGGGCTGGGGGAAGCAGGAAGCAGTGAGCCACTTACTGCAGCTCAGCCACAGCAGTCAGGTAGGGCGGGCCTGGAAGGACACCACTTGCCGTGCCCGGTGAAGCAGGACACAGCCAGGTGCAGAGGGAAGGGCAGCGTCTCTGCAGGCTGCTGGGGGGCGGGGTGCAAGGTCCCCTTCTACCACACCGGGAGTAAGACAAGGCAGGCCTCTACCTGGGCCCCATCACACCACAAAATAACGAGTATGACAGTGCCTGCCTCAAAGGTAGTGAGCGCTCAACAGAGCTGACATGGGTTAAAAACGAACCGGGCCAGGCTCGGAGCAAGCACTATGCACCAGGCCTGCAAGCTGTGACCCAGAGCAAAGACGCAGGGTGGGCGGGATGCACCTGGATGCTCCCCTGGGGAATGGCCTGGACCCCAGGGCACTGTGCGCCATGAGTCTAGGC
The DNA here is from genome assembly GCA_004027455.1 of Hydrochoerus hydrochaeris. NCBI lineage: Eukaryota > Metazoa > Chordata > Mammalia > Rodentia > Hydrochaeridae > Hydrochoerus > Hydrochoerus hydrochaeris. The sequence continues at coordinate 6,829 of PVLA01016612.1, forward strand.
CCACAGAGCCAGTGTCTGGAACCCACTTAAATTGGAAATGCACCTTCCTTTGAGACTTCCACATGTTCTCCATTTTGTGTGGTGGCGGCTGGGCAGGCCCGTGGGTGGACGGCAGGCGGGGGCAGGAAGGCCCCGCTGAGAGCTGAGGCTCCCCGTGGGCCAGGCCAGGCTTCGGCGCTGTGGATGAAACGGCTGCAGTGGCTCAGCCGGATGATCGGGGCTGGAGTAGAAAGAGCATGAATCGCCACGGATGATGAGCAAATGCCGGACCCGCTGAACGGCTTCCTTCCCCTGCTTTGGTGGTGACTCTGGTAGTGTAGGGGAGAGGGAAGGAGAACTAAAGGAGAATATTCCTGAAGTTTGGTGTAATGTGTTTGCTGTTGTTCACGGAGCTGACATTGCTTAGAGTGGCCTTGAAGGTGTCCAAGGACAAGAGCCACCGGGAAGGCTTGCTGGAAACACAGGCACTGGGCCTTGTCCTGAGCTGCGGATGCAGTGGGTCCAGGACCAGGCTCTGCTCCCGGCCCTGCTGCCCTCCGGCAGGTGGTCCAGAGTGGGGCTATTCGCGGAGTAGCCAGGAAAGACCAATTTGCTGCGCACTGGCTGTGGGGCCAGCACAGCGCTGAACTCTGAGGAGGTTGCTGCTGTTATTATTAAGCTGTCACTGTTCCCAGACGCTAAGGAAGTGACTACTGTTACTCTCTCCGTTTTGCAGATTGTTTTAAAAAGTCATCAAACAACCTGAGCTGTAGGTTAGACGAAGTGATGTGCCCAAGATAACAGTGCTGTGAAGGAATGGCCTGGGGTCAGTCAGGACAGCGTCACATCCCCAGCTCCAGTGTCTCCCGTGCTGCCGCCCCAGGGTGGGCTCATTAGACGGCAGAGGACAGAGTGAGAGAATGAACAGTGCTTACAGCACTGCTCTCAAGGAATCCAAGCTCTGATACTGGAGGCCAGGCAGAAGCAAATGCTAAATGAGGAAACGTGGTCAAAATGTCAAAGTACTGCATCAGGTGGAAGTGTGGGCCAGATATTAATGTTTAGTCCATCGGGAGTTTAGGTTGGTTTCTTTGGCCTTTTGAAGGAAGTGGACACTGTATTCCAATTGCAGGTCTGCCATTTTTCTTGTGTAACTCGAGGAAGGAGGATGGCAGGAGGGAAGTCTGTCCCTTTTACAGCACCCACAGACTCCCCAAGGTGTCTGTCACAGGTGGCTCGCAGGGGCTGGGAGGCAGAGGGATCTCTGCATTGTTCCTTTTCTAAAAGAAGCACCACAAACCAAGGGGGACACAGGTGTGCTCTGCTCTCCCAGAGTCAGGCCTGCAGACCTGACCCGTCAGGTCGCTGAGGTCTCTCACTCACAGTTAAAATTCTTCCTCCCCAGAACAGACCTTGCCCAGCCGCTAGAGAAGATTTGAGGAGAAGAGCCAGCCTGCGGCTGTGTGGCAGGGAGCGCAGGGAGCAGCAGCCGCCAGCCACATGCCGGGCCTCCCGGTCCACATCCGGGGCCTCCGGTCCTCGCTGTTTCCACCCAGCCCAGCCCACGAGGCTCTCGTGTGGATTCTGTCCCTCTACCCCCAATCCCCCCCAGCCTGAGCAGATTTGCCCCTTTTCCAATAAAGGCAAACCAAAATGAAATCTATAATTATCATTACTAATTCCACTTAATTAGTCACAAGCCAGCAGCCAAATTGGCTTTCTCATAATTATCTGATAAGCAGTAAGCACATCTCATAGATTATAATTAACACTACTTAATTAAAATCTAATATACATATACCCTTTCCTCAAAATATATCTAATTGAGTTCATAACGGCAGCAGAGAAAATTTCCTCTGGTCGCCCCTCCTAGAGGATTCCAGCTTCCCGTTTTCTTTCTTTCAGTCCCCTGGAGACCCAAGGGTGAGCTGGGGGAACTTTTGCTGATTTAGTCCTCAGAAATTTGTGCGTTTTGTCCCCTGGAGACAGGAAAGCTCGCAGTCTGTCCTTCCTAGCAGGGTCTTCTCTAAGCCTGGCCTGCATCTCCACGCAGCTGGTTCCTGCTTCCTAGCCAGGAGGTCAGTCGTAGTTCTAATTTAGTGCTCTTTGTAATTCTTCCACTATGGGCAGGACTGGAAAGAGCCTATTTCTCAAGAGAAGACATGCACATGGACCACAGATGTATGAAAAGCTTGTTCCTGTCTGTAGTTACCAAGAAAATGCAAATAATATCATCAGAAGGTATCACCTCCTGCCTGTGGGGATGGTTGTTATTAAAATGAGCAAAAATAACAATTGCTGGCGAGGACATGGAGACAAGGAAACTTGACTCTTCCAGTGTTGGTGAGTGTGTACATTAGTGCAGCCAGCGTGGAAGACAGCATGGGCTCTCCTCAAAATCCAGCCGTGGGGCTCCCCTGCAACCCAGCCTTCTGGTACTGGCTGGTGTATAGCCACAGGAGACACCAGCGTTTCTTCACTTACTGCAGCATCAGTTGTAGAGTCAACCTATGAGCCTGCTGTCAGTTACATGCCTGGGCAAAATGTGACACATGATGAAACATTATTCAGCCCCAAAGAAGAGAGAAACCTTGTCCTTTGTGGCAGTGCAATAACCCTGGAGGATTTTAAGTGAAATAAACCAGACATGTAAAGATAGACACCACTGGTTCTCACTAATGTATTGAGGCTAAATGGGCCCATCACACAGATGTAGGGAGTAGAACCTGGTTACCAGTGGGAGGAAAGGATCGGAGGAGGCGAGATGCACAGGTCAACAGGCAGGATGGGGGAACCGCATTAGTGTCCCGTGGCACAGCAGCATAGCCAGGACTGACGGCCAGTGGAAAGGATTTTGCATGTTCTCAGCACAAAGAAATAAATGTTTGAGGTGACAGGTCTGTGAATCTCCCAAACCTGATCATTACACATTGATTACATTCAAGCATTAAACTATTACACTGTACTCAATAAGTAGAATTCTTATTCACACATGTACCTATACAAGATCCTGTCCTCTTCTACTCTAAAAGCAATAGAGAGCTCCCATAAACCTTCCACTCGTGATCCTAACCAAAGCTTTGGAATGAGCATGTGTCAAAGCTGTTTTGAAGTTCGAGTACCTGTGAGGTATGTGCTTCACCCAGGGGCATCTGACGCTGCACTGGGTGGGGCGTTGCTGGCTGGGGGCAGAAGCCAGACGCCCTCCCACATGCAAAGTGCGAGGACCATCTTCCAGTGCTGGTCTTTGCCAGCCACCATCTCTCAGAGACAAGTTCAGAGAGGAGGTCAAGGTAACTAAAGCCAGTTATTACCTTATGTCCTCTAAGACCTAGTGGTGTGTCTGACGGAGGCAGCGAGTACTTCTCGCACTGAAGGCAGCGGAAGTTTAAAGGAAGAAAAGTGAAGGAAAAACAACTCAGACAGACAGGGACAGAGCTTGGTGTGAGGTACTGTCCCCCTGTGTTGGTAGCTGACCTTCATTTGCAAACCCTTGGGAAAGCTGGGTAAGATGAGGGCCCCCTGCTGCTGTGGCTGGTCCCCGAGGACCTAGCATCCTGCCTTAGCATGGAGGGGAATCAATGCATGGCTTCTGGATCCACCCTGTAATTTACCAAGTGCTGACTGTTTTCAGGAGGTGTCTGGTGGGTGGCTTTAGGCTCTCCATTCAGATTGTAAAGAAAGAGCAGAGCAGCCATCTGAGTGCCCGAGGAGCACAGCTGACCGTGCTCCTCCGTCCTTTCCTTGCCCACTCTGGCTTGCCCTTCCTCCTGGCGCCTTGCTGGTGAGGTCACCAGGACAGAGTCTGCACTTCCGGCCTGGTGGGTTAGTGAACGTGGGAACAGGAGTCAGTTCATTCGCTGCTGTGCCAGCTGGCACGCCCACAGGATCTAAGACCCGTACATGCCATGTATTCCTGGTGGGTGAGAGAAAGGGTAAATGATTGTTGTGGGGCTTCTTTGTTTCTGAAAAATGGAAAAGTAAAGTTGCTACCAATGATTTCCACCCAAGGAAAATAGGTGAAACAGGAGCTGCGAGACAGCACATTTTCACTGCTTCTGAACTTCCTCGTTGAAGTCCTCAAAGGCCCTGAAAAATTAACTGCCAGATAACAATCATATTAGGAAAAGCCTGCTTTTAATTTGTCTCAATAGTTCTTTCTGTGAAGTCTAATCAGGCCATTTGATGAGGGGGTTCCACAGTTTACAGACTCGATAACGAATTGGATGTTGGACTTTTCCACCAAGGAAGAAGCTAGAAATTCCTTGGAGGAAGGTCCTGTAGGTTGAGAATTACTTTTGAGGGTTCTCCCCAAACACCCTTTCTTTCCCCCATTTATCTCCAGCCCTTGTTTACTTTGGTAGTGGCTTGGGTGGTAACAGCTGTGTGAATACGGGTGACTCCTGGCTCAGCCTTGCTTTTGATTGTGTCCTTGGAAGCTTTGGAAGCCTTTTCATCTTGCCTCCTTCCACGCCCAGAGAGCTCTCAAAACACACACGGTTTGCCCCTAACTTGCCATTGCCCTGGGAAGATGCTATTGTCATCTTGCCCTTTGCTTCCTTCCGCTCCTCCAGGACCTTTTTATTTTGGTGCCATGGCCAGAGACATTTCCATGCTGTAGGAACAATCTCCGGTGCTTTCAGTTTATCCTGTTCCCTTGACTGGAGCTGCCTTGGCCACCTAATCCACCATCCACACCGGAATTTCTATAATAGCCTGGGCTTGAATAAATTATATTATTAAAGGTTAAGGCTGGATTTCAGCAGTCATTTTGCTTGTTAATGTCTCTATTTTCCAAACCTAAGAAAAAACAGTAAGAGCCGACAAGTGGAGGGAGGAATGCCCTGTTCTGCAGTCCCATCTCTGTGAAGATGAGACCAATGCATGGCCACAAAACAAAACAGAACCCCAGCAGACTTCGAGGGATGGAGAGGACTCTCCTTGCTTGGTGTTTCTTGCTCAGAATGTCCATGAGCACAGCCTGGCCGTCCCGGGTATGTCTCTCTACCTGTTATTTAATACAAGAAGGAAATGGGTGAAAAATTAGAAAAAAATTCAAGAGGGAGGAAGGTTGGAGGAGGAAAAAGGTGGCAAGAAAGTGAGTGAAATAAGCCATGTGGTCTCCAGGGAGAAGCTGTTTGTGGCACATACATTTGCATCCAGCTTGACTTGAAATGTTTGCATCCACTTGGATGGGGTGCTATGTGGCAAAAACAACAACAAATCCGAAGGAAAACTCTCAAATGAAACACTTCTGCAAATTCAAGTTGTGTAGCGGTGACATCATTTTAGAAAACTGGAATATTGAGATATTCCCATAGCAGCACATGAGGTGGGTGCCCAAAAGCAACTGGCGCGCAGCTTGTCTCGAGGCTGAGGAGAGAAGGTAGCAGGCCCCAGGGAGCAGGAGAGACACTGCGGTCAGCTCTAGTGGCCTGGTGGCCTCGTGCCTTGACGGAGCGGATTCCTTCCGCCACCCGCCCTGGGCATCTCGCCCAACCCTTTCTCTTCGCCATCCTCTCTGGAGGGAGCGGGGTTCACTGTGCACCACAGCGGCCGGGGCTCCAGTGCAGCCGAGACCCCCTCTGATCCTCTCCTGTGCCCTCTCCCACCTGACTGCTGGCCATCTGTCCTTCTGTGCAGAGAATAAGTCTGAAAGAAGGAAGGAAGCCGAGTCTCAGAGGGCAACCCGAGTGTGCTGGATCCCGGGGTGCGTAGAGCCTACTGGCCTTCCCCCCCCCCCTGATGTCCTGGAAGGAACTCACACTTGTGTGGACTTGTGATTGCTCCCTGAAATCTCCCAACCCCAGCATTCTCAAAAGCGGCGAAACTGAGCTGGAGACCATCTCTCCTCACTGCCCACTGCTGCCGCCTCTGTCATCAGACCCTGTCATTTCAGTCACCGAGTTCTGGGTCTTCTTGTCCTCTTCTCCCCGCACCCCTGCCCCTTCCTAGTGCCGTTCCTCCCTGCCCCTTACTCCCTGCAGGTCGGCACGGCCCTGGCCCCTGTACCCTCATTGTTTAGCAGTGCCTTGCCTGGAAAGAGAGTCTGGCTGGCCTGTGCCCTGCTGGTCATCATTTCAGGAACACTGGTTGACTCTGGGAAAAGCACACACTCCAGTGCCAGGCGTTTGACACCCGGACGCTGCCCTCCCCGCCGGCCTCATTTATCCTGTCTCCCCATCCTTTCCTGCTCACCTACAAACACCTGGTTATCTAACTCCTGGTGTGCCCCACATGGGACAGATGCTTTCCCATTGTCACTCCATTTTCCTCCTCCACCCATCTTGTTTTTCCAGGTAACTCTCACTGTGCCCTGGCTCCTAGCCTCAGTCCACCTGAGGTGCTGGCCTTCTACAGCACCCCTGTGCTTTAACCGCCTCCCGAACCTTACGGCAGAGCAGTACCCTGCCTCGCCTTTCTCTCCTTTACACTGGGCCGTGCTTTCCTGGAGGATGACCACGCCTGCCCAGGACAGGGTGGTGGTTAGTAACCACTGTGAATTCACAAACGAATGGTGCGGGAGACCGTGATTTCAGCAGTAGACGGGTCTGATAGAAGCCCGGACATGACTGGCAGCCTGTGAGCAGCCGTCTGAGCTGAAACTCTCTGTTCACTTTGCTGTCTGAGCTCTGTTCCTTTCTAGAAGACTCGATATCTGTACCCAGAACCAGGTAACAAACATCCCTCAGTTCAGGTGGGAACTGGCAAATTAAGAACACTCGAGGAATATTAAATTAATATTTGCATAAAGAATATAACTGTCCTGACAAGGCATAAGCTAATTAACTTATCGAGCCAAAATAGATAAATAAGAGCAACTAGAAGAAGGGAATAGAATGTAAAGTTGCGTGTGCGGGCCGCGTCCCTGGGAGGTATACTATTTTTAGTTTTAGTGCGTCAGTAATAGCTCTGCCTTAAGGACTGCTGGCTCAGCCCATTCTTAAGCAGTGTAATTCATTCCAATCACAAACATCATACCCTTATTAAAGCGTTGCTCTCCAAAGGACTGTGCTGTGTACAGTGGGGATTCGCTCTGCGGCATCTCCTCGGCCTCCCTCTGGTACACCTGTGTACACAGTGCTTGGGGAGCCTGCCCTCCCCACCCACCACCATCAGCCATGCAGTTGGATGCACTGGCCATGAAACAAGCTCCATAGCTTGGCCAGTGGCCCGGGTGTGGCCCTGTGCATTACTCCTTCCTGGAATGACCCACCGAGAAACAGGCCTGCGACCCAGACCAGTGCCTTGAGACTGACCTCTGAGATGTGTGTGACTCCTCATCTCTAAATGACCCTCCTCTCCTTCTGGATCTCCTCAGGGTGTCCTTGGTTTCTTGTCTGATTACATTTTTAAAATGGCAAAATAGGAAGTGACCTATTCACTAACCAACCCCGACCTGCTCCCTCCCTTTAGGTACACGACTCAGCAATCCAACTTCCTAAAGGAGTTGAAATCATTTAAAACCACAGGCAACACTAAAGTCAGCCACCTATTTAGCATCGTGATGTTAAGATAAGACCGAACAGACATTTTCATGGGACTCAGATGCGCTGGAGAGAGCTCGCGCTCCTTTACCTCACAGATACTGTGTGAACTGTCTTCAGCAGGGGCTTACTCCTGCTCCTCAGCCCCCGGGTCTGTGTTTGCGTAAACTTGGAGGCTGGTAGGTTTCCGTGTTGTTAGCCTCTGCTCCCAGACCTCCATCCTGCCCTGGGATGAGGGGTTAACGTCCAGGCCCAGAGTGGCCCAGAAAGACTCGTCTTTCTCAGGGTGTCCAGGGGTCCCAGTCCGTGTGCTCCCAGAATGGATGGAGAGGGTAGAGGGTCTGAGGCACTGAGAATGCACCACCCCGAGGGCTCCTTGTCCCTTGAGTCAGCTGCAGACTATTTCTGGATACGGAACTATTTGGGGCCAGTCAGCCGTCTGAGCACTGAAACTCCAGGAGATGCCCTGCTGAGCAAGGCTCAGTGGCCCTGAGAGCTCCCGACCTCCGGGAGCAGGGCCAGCAGAGTGGGATGGCAGGCTGTGATGACAGGGCTGGGGGTCAGGCCACTGGGAGTACAAGAGACTTGGTCTGCAGGGCAGGGCCCCTTCCTCATTCCTGCCCAGCAGCTGCAGCAGCAACTCTGAAGTGATGGTCTGAGTCATCAGAGCTCTGCTGCCCCTGACCTGGGCAGTGTAAGTTGTGTTTCTTCCTCCAGCGCGCATGGCCTACCGCCTCTGTTTCACTGTGACCTGAGAAGATGGTGCAGGGCGATGCGGTTGTCCTGAAAAGGCTGCACTGTGCCATTCAGATCCCACCAAGCTACGGTTGGCCCGGCTTCTGGCATTTGCAGAAGATTTGAGGATTAGTGGGAGAGTTGTGTGCAGAAAAGAAAAACAACTCATAGACACTCCTCTCCGAGGGGAGTGTGTTAGAAGGGCTCCTTTGTCTTTGTGCTGGAGTTTACCTTTCCTTTTTCCCTGCCACCCTCCACGCCAGCACTGGATGTCACTGTGTCTCTCTGCTCCCCTGCCTGCAGCATCTGGGACCCAGTTGACCTTTCATATCCACATCCTTAGCCAGAAACAAGTGCTGTGACCCAGCCCCCTTCGAGGGTGGTCGTGATCTCATGGAAGCTTCCTGCTTACCTACAGCTTTCTAGAATCATCGTTCTCTTCCAGCTTGAGGAGTACAAAATGTTCATGTGTACCCCATTGCTAATCTCCTTCCACTTCCCTTAAAAATCACATTTCAAAATTCAAAGGACATGGGTGAGAACACGGAGAGGTTTGTGAAATGCCTATTTTCTGTCCCTGTGTCCCAGATGCCCCAGTCCTCTCCTAGGGTGACCTGTGCCTTAAGTGTCATCTTTCTCAGTGTTAACCCCAGAGCCCCGCCCTTTCCCCTTTCCCCCACTGCAGCATACCCAGCTCTGCATCTCCCTTCTATCTAACAAGCATTCTTGCGGGCCACTCTGTGTCCTATAGAAAGCATTTCTTCACTCTGCTTTACATATCCCTTTGATGGCTTCTCCCTTCCATTCTTCTGTTGCTCTGAAATCTTTCAAGTTCTGACTTTAAACTCTACTTCTCCCAGGAATCTTTGCCTAGTCATTTCCACCTGCAGTGATGTTTCCAGGTGCCGAGCTGTAGTTTTCCGCTTGTTTTTTGAACTACTCAATCCCGTATTGCTAGCGGACTACATTGTTCCTGGGTCATGGCTTGCTAGACAAACTGCGAGCTCTTCAAGATGATATCTCCTCCTGCTCTGCAGCTCCACAACATCTAGCAGAGGACCTTGTGCATAGTGGGGATGCAGGAGACTTGGTGACTTGATAGACAGCTCCAGGAACAGACTGTGCCAGCTCTCCACCTTCTCAGAAAGAGGCACTGACCCTGCGCCGTCTCTGCAGCCATTCACAGCCTCTGCAGCCGTCTCTGGGAATGCAATTTGTGCTTGTCCTGAGCAAAGGACACAGGGCAGCGTTTCTATGCCTTTTCCCTTCAACAGTTAGTTGCTCTTTTCATTTTTTTTCTCCAAAAGTCAGCCAGTATGTAAACTCTGCCAAAGTGTAAAGTGTAGAGTAGAAAGACCAGTCTTGTCAGTTGGCTGTGCCCAAGGTCAAGCCCTCTTCAAGATGCCTGGCAGAATCACAGCCCTCCACTAATGTTTCCAGAAATCCTCCTGCTGGTCAGGGCTGCAGAGACAAGGGACAGGGGGAAACTGCTGCCAACTCACCTTCCCATGCTTGGTGCCATTTGCTGCACTGTGTGGGAGCAGCTGTGTGAGCTGCGTCCGTGGCAGGCTGGGAAGGTAAGCTACGTTCTCGCACTCCAGCCAGCACCCCTGGGGACCCTCTCCACGGCAAGATTGCACCTAGATTAAGCACATAACTTCACATTAGTCTAATTAATTCTAATAGACTCATTAGTCCAGTCTTAGAGCGTGTTCTCAAGGGAATGACGGTCCAAAGCTGTGAAGAGCCTTCTCCTGTGTGAGGAAATCACACTGTTTTCACTCAGGTTGGAATTCCAAAGCACGGCCTCGCCAGGTCAGGAGCTTAGAGCCTGTGTGTCGTGGCGAAGGTCACCTGCTGGTCTGTCTGCTGTCTTGGGGGTCCCAAGATGGGTCAAATTAATCAGGGTGCAAATCAAAGGCAGTGCTGTCTGGATGCTGGGACAGTGAGTGGTTCAGCTGCTGTGAGACAGGACATGTCGCTGGGGACGGAGAGGATGCAGGGAAAGTTCCCTAGATACATGGTACTGGAAAGGCCCCTTCAACATGAGCAGGGTTTTTGGAGCAATGAAGGAATGGGGAGGTGGTAAGCACAGTGGATCTCCCAAGACGGGTGACCCCTCCTGTGACAGTGCGGGGGACAGCCAGGCTGGAGGGGAACCTTTGTGCTGGCATTGGATGTGACAGGCTTAAAAAGGCAACTGGACCTAAGAAACACTTCATGGATTAGAGAAAAGAGAGCGTAAAGCCTCCAAATGTAAAATAACGACAAAAAAGGAAATAGTAATGCCCCAACTTGAATGGTATAGTTGTAGCACAACTGTGCCCCCAAATAAGTACACTTAGTGTTAATAAATATTTTGTAAATGTTTAAAGAGGTGGAAATGTAGCTGCCCTGATTTGAGCATTCCACACTCTACATGTGCCAAGTTATTATAGCTCATGCTCTCAAGTTTTCACAATTAAAGATTCAAAATGTAACTGGGTTCAGACCGAGGAGTGCATTGCTGAATTTAGTGCCATGGGTCCTTCTGGGAGTCGAGGGGACACTCTGCAAGGCTTTGCTGTGGAATAGCTGGAAGTAGACAGGTGAATACCACCGGCAGGAAGTGGATGGGGTGGGGTGGGGAGACCCGGAGAGAAAAGCAGTGAGGGGAGACATTCCTGTTAGTTATCTGAGTGATGTGTCAGCAGGGCGGGCGGGCGGGCGTTGGACCCAGGTGTTTCTGAGAAGAGTGTGGCTTTAGTCACTTACACCTGTGGAGCAGGGCAGGCAGGTGAGCAGACTCCTCCCTGGGACAGGACTTGTGGCCAAGCCAGCTCTTGTCTGTGGGACAGGAGGCTCTGTCTGGGGACAGCTCTGCCTTCACAGGCTTGGGCCACACTCTCTCCGTTGCCCCGACTCCTCAGCTTTGCGTGTCCTCTTTATCTGTGTATCCTGCGCCCATGCCTGCAGGGCAGAGCTGTGAGACACACCGTGCTACGCTTTTCACGTCAGCTCTGGAGGGGGTGCAGCACTTTGCAGAGGGGGGCACAGTGCTCGGGGAGCAGCAGCATGTGTGTCCGTCAAGTAGCTTCCTCTTTCTCCTGCTCTGTCTGTGAAAACCATTATCTCTCAGGCCAAAAGCTCTCCCATGAGACCACGGACAGGTGGCCACAAGGGAGGGCCAGCTGAAGTTTTACACCTGGCTGTGGATGGAAAATCGACTGAAACCTCCAGGTTTCTTTTAAAGATTTGACTTCATTTCAAAGTGGCACTGAAATTTGCACCTCATTCCCATTGGCATCAGGCGCTCTTTGGAGCCTCCTGTGAGGTGCTGCTTCGTGTTCCTGCTGGAGGGTTGAGAAAACGGAAGCACCACCAGGTCAAATTGCCAAGGTCTCCAAAGAAGCGAGGGACCAGAGGAGGAGACTACAGACCTGTCACTGCACTGCCAATCTGCCACTCTTCTCCCGCCGGCACACTGCTTCCTGAGTGTCAGACCGTAGAGTCCACTGTTACTTCTAACTGGGCTTCGTCCACTTGGAGGAGCCGAGGACTCGTGGAACACCTGGCCGGTGGAGCCGGACACCGTGGATTGGTTGCACTGCAGAAAAAGGTCAGGAGGTCAGACACCTGGCCTTGTGCACCAGCATGCTGCAGAGGGCACAGGGCCGCCGCCCTGCCGTCCCTCACGTGGGGAAAAGAGCAGCACTGCTTTGAAGCCCCAAACCGGTCCAGGCCGGAGAGGGAGGGCTTGGGACTCCTTCCTCCCCTCGCAGGCCTTTTCTTTGCTTCCTTGTCTCCCTGGTTTCCATTTTGGGGCAGGATCGCCTTCCTCTCTAAGGGCCACTCATCTGCTCCCTTAGCCTATCGCAGCTGCTCGTTACGCGGCTGCCAAAGTAACAATAACTGTAACTGTGCATATAAATGCAGTTTTCTTGTTCCACTTCTTGGCGGCTGTGGTTTGGTTTGTTTGTTTTTCTTCTTTTTGAGACTTTTGAGACATGCATGGAGGACCAAAAATGCACACTCAAGACGCAGGGTAGGAGGAGAGATTTGTGAAGCCAGGCGATTCGCCGCAAACCCACGCACCCTCCAACCGCACCCCCAGTCCTGCTGGGTTCCTTTTTTTTTATTTTAAAGAGAATAAAACAAAAGAGGACAGATCTAAGCAGATCAGAACAGAACAATGTAAGCAACACAGCACTTCACAACAAAGACAATTGGATATTAACAGTAGTTATCATAATGTCTCTTTCTTTGAAATAGTTGAGCTTAGCTTTACACACAGTAATGTCAAACCTAACAAAGTAGAGTAAACAACTCAAGAGAATGGAAGTATTCCAAGATATTCTGAACCATATAACTAAAGATGAACAATGGCTGCTATATTATCTCATTTTCCTTAAAAATTTTGTTATTATTATCATACATATTAAAATCCAATGACACATAATGTGATAGAACCAATGGTAATAGAAAAACAAAAGCATGGTAGGACTTCAGAGCAAGATGATACTAAATCAACACTGGCTACCATACTGTCTTGTCTTCAAAGTAACTGTTCATATGACCACATATATTAAGATCAAACAAAACAGAATAAAACCATTCAAACCAATGAATGAAGACATGAGACATTAAAGCAGTATAATGATGAACCATGATTTCCATAAAATCTTCTGTACTCTTACCATTTCTTACACTAGGGAGACTATATGGTATTTATACGTGTGAGTTTGATTTATTTCACTTATGAGCATAGGTTCAAGATGCATCCATTTACTTATAAATATCTCAATGTGATCATTCTTTATAGCTGAGTAGTACTCCATTGTATAAAAGTACCACAATTTTTTTATCCATTCCTTAGTTGATGGGCACTTAGGTTGTTTCCAAGATCTGGCTATTACAAATTGTGCCGCTATAAACATGGGTGCACATATATCACTGTGGTAAGATGTTTTCAGATCTTCTGGGAATATGCCTAAGAGTGGAATAGCTGGGTCAAATGGGACCTCCATCCCCAGCTTTTTGAGGAATCTCCAGATTGACCTCCACAGTGGTTGCACCAGTCTACACTCCCACCAAAAGTGTAGATGAGTTCCTTTTCCCCACAGCCTCTCAAGCATTTGTTGTT
>PVLA01016613.1:0-20148 GCA_004027455.1 Hydrochoerus hydrochaeris
GCCCCAAAACCTCGCTATGGTGATGTTGTGGGACAGGAGACAGGGCCGGGTTGAAATCTAGATGAAATCTGAAAGGAAGTGACTAGAATTTATTCAGGGGAACTACTAGCTTCCTGCTTGGCTCCAGATCTTGATGTTCTCTGGGTATTTCATGCTTTTGTCCCTTTCTCCTTGTGCTTGATCAGGGTTATTTCTATGTTTCTTACATCCTGTCACAGTCGTGACACTCCCTGATCACAATGCTGCCTTGGTGGCCACAGGCACAGCATCAGCTAAACCAGTCTGGGCAGAGCAGAGAAGGAGTGTGGCGAGAACCCGATTCAAGTATGGGTTGGATCTGGGTGCAACTGTGTTATGCTAAGACTCTGGCCTCATCCCTTTTAGCGGCAGACCTGGAGGATCTGAGATATATGAATATCTGTGATGCAGAATCTAATAGCCATAACTCATCTCAGACCTCTATATTTTCATATTCAGAGTGAATTACTAAATTTGCAATATCTCCCCATATTACCAAAGACATAATAGGTGTTGATGTGAGCTAGAGAATCCAAAGAAAGGTTTAACATTGCAGGTGAGGTGACTTCAAGGCATAGAGTTCTTGCCAAACTTGAAGTGAAATCCCTTTTTCCATAGTCAGCAACCCACAAAATTATCACCATAATTATTTATGTCTCTACTCATAGTGATAAAGAACAGAGCTCATGGTCTCCAACACTGTGAAATAAAGTTATAAGCAAAAGTGAGGCTGTTGGAACAGTTTATATTGGAAATGAGAATAACTCCCTGATTCCTTGGAAGCATCCTGAGTGGGTGGCCATGTGGCTACTCACTCCAGAGCTAATTATAGTAATCATAGCACAGTACTTGTTCCATAATGATTCCGTGACAGGTGGCTGTGTATTTAAAATGACTATTTGGGACTCATGCTCTTAAGCACTAGTGTTATGTGATACAGTACTTGCATATGATTGTGGAGAGCAGTAATGGGTCACTGCCCTGCAAGCAACTGGACACAAATGGTGAATAGCCAATGATTTACAGTATACTATATTTTATAAAGTTCATGAGGTATTTAGTAGTTCATTATGAATTTTGTATTGTGAAACATATGTTTCCCCAATCACAGATCAAGGCATGTGTGTTGAGCACATTTAAAAGATCCAAGGCTTGACAATGATATATGATGGTCAGATACGTTCTGTTTACTTTCTTTTTTTTACACAAGGTCTTTCTTTGCAGATCTGTCTGGACTTGAATTCACATTGTAGCCCAGACTTCTGTTGAAGTCACAGCAACCCTCCTGATTCAGCATCCTGAGTGCTGGAATTATAGGCATGTGCCTCTATGCCTGGCCTGCGTTTTATTCTCAATGTACATTTTGTTGATCATGTTATCTTCCATTTCAAATTCAGGTAGCTTTTTAGGCTCATTTAGGATCAGGCTTAGGCCTAACTGAATATGGTGTTAGAACTGGGAACTTAGATGGAGATGGGTCATTGGGAGTGTGATACATAAAAGTATATTCTCTGCTAAATCTTATCTCCCTTCTTCCCTCCCTATTTTCTGGCACCTTTTCTGCCATATTCCCAACTAATCATTGACTGAAACTGTGAGTGATAAAATCTTTATGTGAAAGGTATGGGATATTTCATCACAGGAAATTTAGTAAGGCAGGTATCCTTACTGAATGTAATACATGTTTGCAATATAGGGTCTCAAACCCACAAATGTGTCCTTAATCCTGATCTTTATTGTGATCCCAGTAAATGACTATATTTCTAACTACTTTTTCACAATGCAAAATCACTGTGTGATGCTGATAATATCCAAGAACAGCTGAAAAAAATTACTATTGCTGGCAGTGCATTTCAGTGATTGAGCAGTTATCAGCTTGCTAAATGTAACTATTAAATCCACAATGTTGAAAGAAACGAGAGTAAAAGAAAGTTTCTCTTATTGTTTAGAATGTCAAAAATTTGAAGGAGAGATTACTGATTTATGAAGGAAAAAATGAAGTAATCTTGCAAATGACAACTTTCCCAAAGGGACTGCATGTTACCCAGCAGATGATACTCTATTTGAAGTGTACTATCCTGATGTAAATGTTACTTGGGTGTGAGTTTAAAGAGACATGGATGCTATCTCTCACATGGTCCATACAGTGTTGGATCATTTGTAGAGAATTTTAAAATACTGAAATGCTGATTGAGGTAACTCTTCATACCAACAGTAGAGCTGTGGGGTTTAAGTACTAAATGACATGTTTGCATGAATATGAATTTTAGGATGTAATTCATGCATCCTATATATGAATATGAATCATGTTAGAACTGGGGACTTAGTTGGAGGTAAGGCAGGGAGGAATAAAGGAGTAGATAGAATGTGGGAAAGGAGGGGCTGATTGAGTGTGACAAAGTCACCTCTTGGTTTAGAAAAGATTTAGTTTTAAGGTCAAAATATTTTAGTATGACACTAAACAAGAGGTCTTATGCAGGCTTGGGTTGAATTTCAGTCAAATATTACAGGCCTAAAAGAAAGATACTTTAGAAATATTAGATTAATTTTGTTATTTTTGTTGTCTTTCATTATTGTTACCTAAACACTTAACATTAGGCAAAATTGGACCTTAAACAATTGTATCTCGCCTTCTTGTGCATTAAAAAGTTAGTGGAATAGCATGGTTTATAATTGAATGAGTAGTTTGACTTGAGTCCAGGGCATTTTCAGTCAGCTATGTCCAATTTTAAAGCTAAGTTGTGGTGGTGGTGGCAGGTTTTGACAGTTGGTCTCACTGTGTTATACATGGTGAAGGTATAACTTGTCATCTCCTTGTTACAGCCCATTAGAGTGGTGTGATTAGAGGTGTGGATCACCAAGCTCAGCTCTGGTGGGACTCTTAAAATTCATTCTACTTGCCGAGATCACAGTGCTTGGTTCAGTTAAAAATCATCATATGTTTGTTTTTATGTCTAGAATGTTGTACAGTAATATTTGCCATTTGAGAATGTGTGACAGCCAGTCTGAAAGGAATACTTCAAGTTTTCTGGCTGTAATAAGTGTCTGTAAATTTTAGATTAGCCATGTGATATGTTGCTTCTAAATTGTGTTTTCCTCTGATTCTGGAACTGGGACCTTAAAAATATCACAATTTTTTGAACAGTACATATATCTATCTCTTTCCATTATAAGCCTCTTAGAGACAACTTGTCTGGATATATGTTACTGAAATGGGTCAGTGTGCCATCTCTTCTTAACCTTCTGAATGACTCAAGGTGAAATGCAGCAGCACATGGTTTAGCCTGAAGTATGCTTTTTAAACAACATATTAAGACTGATATTTCAATTTGTTTGAATTGTGATATCTCTGGATACAGTGAGTATTGAATTTGGGGCATACTAGTTCCTTGTAGAGAATTGCTAGGTGCTTAACAAACAACACACCTGAGTTCAGAAGGAAAAGGAATAGCTCAGTCTTCTGATAACTGTGGTTGAGTCTCTGTGCAGAGTTAAGTCTATGGAAATGAAAGCAGTTTAACCCTTGGAGGGTGTTCACAAGTAGTCCAGGTGAAAGTCCTAAATTTACATTTCCTGGCTCTCAGATCTTCCTCATCACCATCTGGGAGTGAGACATCCGGGGCCGCTTAGTGAGAGTGAGAGTGATTTGTAATCTCAGAAATGTGTTTAACCTGGGCATGGTTTACTTTTTGAACTACAGTGAAGCAGGCTTCTTCCCTGTTTTGCATCCCTAGTGCTTCTTTACAGCAAGTCACATGTAAAGAATAGAAAGTACCTCGAATATTTAAAAGTTTTACATTATGATTTAACCAGAAGAATTTGATTGGCTTGGTTGGGAATTAGAGTACTTCATCTCAAGAACCAAAAATTAAAATCACTAAAATATTTGTTTTACTTTTAACCCAAATATGCATAATGATTCTCTTTTATAGTTAATTTTAAGTTATTGTTTAAATATAGATGTTCTCCCAAAGCATTGTGTTCTAGTAGGTGGGGCATTTGTAAGATGACTGAGTCATGGGTGTGATACTAGATTAGTCCACTGATGGTTTTATAGCAAGGTATAATGTTGAGAGATAAAGCCTGTTTGGAAGAGATTCGTCCCTGGGGTGTGGCCAAGAACTGTGTGTTATTATCATTCCTCCTTCTTGGGTGGCACATTGCTTCCCAATGCCTTGCCATGAGCAACCTTGCTATGTGCTATGCCCTTCTGCCAAGCTAACCTGCCTTGCAACCAGCCAACTAAGGACTGAAACCTTTACAAAATGTCAACTAAAATAAACCTTCCCCTTTAAATTGTGAGTTTTGGATATTATATCTCAGTGATGCGAAAGTAACTCAGACAGATTTGTTCAGTTGTAGCATATTAGTGGCAATAGTAGCTTTGTACCTTGTTTGGTATGGGTCTAAATGGAACTCAAAGTTGTCTCTGCCACATTTTTCAAGTTATGTTAAATTGTAGTAAGAAATTGTACCCACCATGTGAGAAGTCTCATTGGCTATTTAGTTGTCACTGTGTTCTCCCTTGTCTCTGATAATTGCCATCTTAATGATCCACTCTGCTGAGGAACAGCAGATATGTACCTTTCTCCTCGAGTGCATTTATCTGACTGTAGCTTTAAAACTGGATTTTCCTTTGTCATTTACCTCTCTCCCAATTTTGGAAATAGCAGAAACTCTTTGAAAAGCCCTGCATGCTACAGTCCATTCCCTCATATCCTGCCTCAGGGACAAGGATCAGAACAACAGGAAAAAGACATCCATAAAACCCTTAGCTCAGAGTATTTTCACCACATATGTAATTAGTAGTGACATTATGCCCTCCATATTTCTTCCTTTTTCATCCATCTGTCCTCTTTCCATTTCATATGTCCCACTTTCCTCTGTTCTTTGATTTCTTCTGTAGTGCTGTAGAAGCTCTTGTGTCAAAATCCATAGAATATGGTCAAATATAGTATTCAGCATGTGTTTTCATTGTTCCTGTGCTGTGACAGGCCTTTGATAATAGCTACAAAAAGTACATTGCTAGTGTACTCTTGAAATTTTATCATATGTCCATTAACATGGCTTGAAATGAATAATTTGAATAATGTGTTTCAAACTCAAGAACATTCAAATGTATGACAGTTATACTTTTTGAAAGAGAGAGAAACTTCTAAGATGTTTAGGATTTAGAATAGAAATGACTACTTGGGTAATTGAAATGTGGGTTAAATAGCTTTAAAAATGGACAACATGCCAGTCATTACACAGAGAACATATTCAGGCTGTATTCTTGTTTTCCATGCTCAGGAAAAAAGTGTGCAATTTACATTTGTTTCACATTTGTCTATAAATTCTGTCATTTAAAGATGAACTTTGCTATCTTTGCTTTTTCAGGATGAAAAATTGTTCTCATGCTTTAAATGCCTGTTCAGCAGGTGTTTCACATACAGACAGTTTAGGGGGTTGTTCTTTTTGTGGAGGTGACTGATTGTCATGGTGCTTTTGCTAAAATTTTTTGCCTTTTTACCTGAAACATTCAATAGCTTTAGACTAAAATATGTACATGTGAAAAATCTTTGTGAAGAGGATGATTAGAGAAAGACTCATTTAGGTGACCATTAATTATGATAGGTCCCCTAATGGATACACCAGGAATTTAGTAAAGTTTAGGCCTGTGAATGATTAACTTGTGGGGCAAAAACTGAGCTGTGAAATTCCACTCTGCATGGGGTAGGCATCAGCCAATAAGATTTTGCCTAAGATGGAATAAAAAAGGAACAAAGAAAGTATTATAGGCATGGTGGCTCATGCCTATAATACCAGCACTTGGGAGGCTGTGGCAGGAGGATCATTGCAAGTTCAAGACCAGCCTAGGCTACAAAGTGAGCTCAAGGCCAGACTGAATTGCATACACAGACCCTTTCTCAAAAAGACAAAAAATTAATAAAGTCTCTCCTTTTTTAAAGAGAAAAAACAGAAAAGTTATAGAAATATTACAGAATTTCCAAAAAAAAACAGTAAAAAATCACTAGTTGGTAAACTACATATTGTTCTTTTAGAAATAGGTGTTCAAGTTAAAAAAATTAAAGCACACAAAGTGGACACTCAAGCAGTGAGACTGCAAACAGATCTGTTCAACAATCCAACAATAACTTAGAAATATGCTTATCAATCCTACACACTTAAATATACATGCAGTTATATCTTTTATAACACTTCCTATTTCTTTTTTACAGTAGCAATTATACATTTTTAAAATTTTATTTAAAGGGAAGAAAAAAGCAAAGCCAAAAAAAGGGTAGCAACAATACAGAATTCTAAACAAAAGAAAGAGAGAAAAAGAAATGAAAAAGGAAAAAGAGAAAAAACCCACTAAGAAATCACTAGTTTATAAATTACATATTGTCATCTTGGATGTAGTTGTTCAAGTTACAAAGTTATGTATACATACTAGACATTCAAACAGTGAGACTGCAAACAGTTCTTCTCAAAGATCCAACAAAGATTCAGCAATATGGTCATCTATTTTACACACTCAAACATACATGCAGTTATATCATTTAGAGCACTTTCTATTCCTCCCTTTTTTACAATAGCAATTACACATTTTGGTTTTATTACACTTACAGTTCTTATTTACTTTTTACACTAGAGGCACAATATGATATTTATACATATGATTTATAAATATTTATTTCACTAATGAGGATAGTCTCAAGTTGTCTCCATTTACCTATGAAGGCCTCAAGATCATCCTTTTTATAGCTGAGTAATATTCCATTGTATAAAGATGCCACATCTTTTTCATCCACTCTTCAGTAGATGGGCATCTTGGTTGGTTCCAAGATTTAACTGTCATAAATTGTGCCACTATGAACATGGGTGCACATATATCACTGTGATATGAACTTTTCAAATTCTTCTGGGAAAAAACCCAGGAGAGGAATAGCTGGATTGAATTGGGCTTCCAATCCTTGTCTTCTAAGAATTATCCATATGGATTTCCATAATGGTTGCATCAATCTACATTCCCACCAACAGTGGAGCAGTGTTCCTTTTTCCCCACAGCCTTGCCAACATTTGTTATCAGTTGATTTCTTGATGGCTGCTATTCTTTCAGGAGTGAGTTGAAATCTCAATGTTGTTTTAATTTGCATTCCTCGAATGACCAGCGATAGTGGACATTTCTTCATGTATTTATTTGCCCTTTATATATCTTCCTCTGAGAAGTGTGTGTTCATCTCCGATGCCCATTTTTGGAGAGGGTCTTTGAATTTGGGGTGATTGATGTTTTTCAATTCTTCATATGTTCTGTATATAAGTCCTTTATCCGAGGTAATGCTAGCTAAAATTCTTTCCCACTCTGTGGGTTGTTTTTTACTCTGTTGGTGATTTCTTTTGAAGTGCAGAAACTTTTCAATAATGCGAGATCAAATTTGTTGATTTTTTGAAGTGTTTCCTGTGCAGTTTGCGTTTGGTTCATGAATTCTCTGCCTACCCCTATGTCTCCAAGACTTCTACCTACCTTGTCTTCCAGTAGACTTAGTGTTTCTGTTTTAATATTGAGGTCTTTGATCCATTTAGACTTTAGTTTTGTGCATGGTGATAGGTTTGCATCTGGTTTCAGTCTTTGGCATGTGGAGAGCCAATTTTTCCAACACTATTTATTAAAGAGACTATCCTTCTTCCAGTGGACATATTTAGCACCTTGGTCAAATATCAGGTGGCTGAGTGTCTTTGTAGTTGTGCTTGCATCTTCTAATCTGTTCTATTGATCCTCAGGTCTATTTCTTTGCCAGTACCATGCTGATTTTATCACTGTGGTTTTATAGTACTATTTCAAGTCAGGAATTGAGGTGCACTGTGCCTTGCTTTTGTTGCCCAGAATTGCCTTTGATATTCTAGGTTTTTTCTGTTTCCAAATGAGTTTTAGGAGTGTTTTATCTAGATCTGTGATATATGTCAATGGTATTTTGATTGGAATTGTGTTAAATCTGTACAACAGTTTTTGGAGTATAGCCATTTTCACAATGTTGGTTTTTCCTAACTAAGATCAAAGAATATCCTTGCATTTTCTAATATCCTCTTCAATCTCCTTGTTCAGTGTAGTATAATTTTCAGCACATAGGTCTTTTACATTTTTAGTTAACTCAATTCT
The DNA here is from genome assembly GCA_004027455.1 of Hydrochoerus hydrochaeris. NCBI lineage: Eukaryota > Metazoa > Chordata > Mammalia > Rodentia > Hydrochaeridae > Hydrochoerus > Hydrochoerus hydrochaeris. The sequence continues at coordinate 8,162 of PVLA01016613.1, forward strand.
TAAGTATTTCATTTTTTAGATGTTATTGTAAAGAGCGATATTTCCATAATTTCTCTCTCAGTGAGGTTTTGTTTGTGTATAGGAATACTATTGATTTTTGGGCACTGACATTGTATCCAGCTACACTGCTAAACTTGTTTATTACCTCTAGTGGTCTTTTAATGGAGTTTTTTGGGTCTTCTATATAGAGTGTCATGTCATCTGCAGATAGTGATAATTTAACTAGTTTCTTTCCTATCTTTATTCCTTTTATTTCTCTCTCTTCTCTGATTTCCCTGGCTTTTGTTTCCAGAACAATATTGAAAAGTAGTGGTGATAGTGGACATCCTTGTCTTGTTCCTGATTTTAAAGTGAAAGCTTTTGGTTTTTGTCCATTTAGTATAATGTTGGCTGTTGTTTTGTCATAGATGGCCTTTATAAGGTTGAGTTAGACACCGTGTATTCTGAGTTTCTGAAGGGTTTCTATCATGAACATGTGCTAGACTTTGTTGAAAGCTTTTCCTGTATCTATTGAGATCACCATGTGGCTTTTGGTTTTGGCTCTGTTGATGTGATGTATTACATTCATTGATTTGTGTATGTTAAACTATCCCTGCATTCCTGGAATGAACCCCACTTGGTTATGATGTATAATCTTCTTGATGATTTGCTGCATTCTATTTGTGAGTATTTTATTGAAAATCTTTGCATCAATGTTCATTAGTTAGATTGGCCTATAGTTCTCTTTTTTGGTTGGATCTTTCTCTGGTTTGGTATCAAACTTATACTTGCCTCCAGGAATGATTTAGAGAGTATTGCTTTCTTCTCAGTTTCATTGAAGGGTTTAAGGAGTATTGGCATCTAATGTCTAAATTTCTTACAGAATTCAGCTGTGAATCCATCAGGACCTGGGGTTTTCTTCTGTTTTTATGCTGTATATCTGAGATCTTAATTATCATGTCTCTGGGTGTGGATTTATGTTGATTGTGACTGTTTGGTATTGTATATGCTTCACTTATTTGCATATCAGATTCTTTCCCCATGTTTGGGAAACTTTCTGCTATTGTTTCTTTAAATACTTTACATATGTCATTTGCCTGGACTCCTGTATCTTCGCTAATGCCCATTAATCTTATGTTGTTTCTCTTGGCATCATCATGAAATTTCTGGATTGTCATTTCATGCTTCTTTGTTATTTTTAAAAATTCTATCCTTTCCTCATCACTAATTGGTATCCTGTCCTCAAGGTCTGAAATCCTATCCTCAGCTTCCTTTAGGTGGTTTTGCATGCTTTCAATAGAAATTTTGTTATTTGGATGTCTCTTTGAGGTTGTTTCATGAACTCTGCTTGTTTTCTATATTGTTCATTCAAAGGTTCAATCAGTTTCCCATGCTCATGTACTTTTTTTCTCTATTTCTTCTTTAGCTGCACTCAATCACTCCTTTACTAAGGTTGTGATTTCTATCTTTACATGGGGGAGAACTTCTAATTTGATTTCCTCTATGGCCTGATGGATTTTTTTTTTATTTCACTCAGTATCTTTTCAGGAATTCCCAGTGTGTTACTTTTGGGGTCCTCTGTTTCAATGTCTCATGTACTTGCTCCTGGTGAGCTACATGTTTCAGACTGCATTTTGCTTTTTTGTGTTGTCATTTTCACTCTGCCTGATGCTTTCTATGTATAGGAGGGGATCACACCCACTCATTTTGTATTCACCAAGGCCTTACAGTTAGTGGGAGGGGGTTTTACTACTGGCCCTATTTATCCACTGCACACCTCTATTTTAGGGACATACTCACCACACTGACACAGTTAATCTGCTGCAGTCCAAGGTTTGCCACCTGGGAATGAGAAGTTCCAAGTTTTTTTACACTGACTGTAGCCTGCTGAGGTCTTCTGATGTTCCAGGAGGGAGGGTGGGCCCACAAGAAGCAGTCCAGGGCAGTTTTGGGCTTCTGCGATATTCCCAGTGGCAGACGGGCCCACAGGGGAGGTTCTGGGCAGCTTACACCTGAGGCAGGCTTCTGCAGTGTTCCCAGTGGCTGGGCAGGCCCATGGGGCAGGTTCCAGGCAGCTTACAAATGAGGTGGGCTTCTGCAATGTTCCCCCGTGGTAAGAAGGGTCCACATGGGACACTCTAGTCAGCTTACACCTGAGGAGGGCTTCTGCAATGTTCCCCAGTGGCAGGGCAGGCCAAAAGTCTCTCCTTTTTTGGAGGAGCTCTGGTATCTGCCATTGGTATGGATGATGGTCTCCAGTTCCTTAAGCTTTCTAGCATAGACCATTCCACTTCCCCTGGAAATTCTTGAGTAGGAAAGAGTCTGAGTTGAAGGGGCTAGGGGTCAAAGGTAATTGCTAAAGTCATACAGGCTTCACCTTTTCAGACACCCTCAGGCTGTTACTTTGCTAATATCCTAGGCATCTCATAAACCAATACATTGACAATCAGTCTACCCATCACATGAGTTCATTTGAGCCCTTAACTGTGCAGAATTTAATATCTTGAAAGATAGAAGTGTCAATCTGTGAAGAGGAAACAGCACATTATAAAGAATTTATGGTGTTAAGCTCTTAGCTATACCTGTTTCATCACGGAGAATTGATTTAAGGGGTCTATATTGACGCTATTATTCTGATTCACCTAAGATTACTTTTAAGAATTTTGGATTTTTTTCTTACCTTGAAATAAGTAAGTTTTCTGTCTGAGGCATTTGAAATATATTATTTTCTTTCCTATGGACTGCATTACATAATATTGTTATCAAATTATACCAGCTTCTTTGTTGATTAAAAAGTTAAATTCCTTTTTTGGCACTTTGATTTTCTGTACTGAAAGTATGTAGATAGACTCAAGAAAGTCTGTGCCGTTGTTGCAGTGAGACACAGAGAATTTTCAACCGAGGCTGAGAATGAGACAGACAAGCTTTATTAACTGTAGAACATCATCTGACATGGATTCTGGAGTGTTGACCCACAGATTTGGGTGTCTGGACAATATATAGGTGGTGGTTTCTAGGTTTGAGGTTTGCTTCTTATTTAGTGCTGGGGTGGAGACTAGGAGTGGAGTTTAGTGCTGAGAGGAGCTTTTTGAGGTGACCTCATCCAGGACAGAGGTCTGTATTGTGGCTGCTTAGTCTATATGATTTAGCAAAGAGTAAGATGGTAGGGGTAGGCAGGAGGACTAAGGAGAGTTAAAATAGGGTCTATTCAAAATGATTGTGTAGCTACCACTTCACCATGAAACTAGTGGCTCATTTAATTTTCTCCCCCTGAAAATGTCAGACAATGTATTTGTTCCTGTTTACAATGTATTCTGTCCTTGCCTGGACATTATTTAGGTCGAATAGTTTTGTCTATGTGACATTGTCTCTGAAAGTTCAGTGGCACAGTTGTGATTCTATATTCAGAGACAACGAAAAAAGTCCATGAATATACTGAAGAGACACAGGTAGTTCTGTAAAACTGGAAGCAAATCCTGCATCAAGGCAATAGTAACACAGGCTGGCTCAAGAGAGTATGCAAGGAGGCAGCCTGGACTGGGAAGGGTTTTTTCTAAAGGAGACATTTGGGACTCTACTTTAATACCTATTTTACTGCTTTTCTTCTCACTCTTGAATCAGTGGGCAAAAATGGAGAAGCTCTGCATCACACAGAAGGATCTCTGTTGTATAAACTCTCCAGTGAGACACACTGGCCAGAACATAGAATCTTTCATCAAAAACTCAAGTCAGAAGCTCCAAGTGTGTTGAATAGATACTCCTGCCCTGGCTTAGACTGACTATGAATTCTACTGACTGTGGCAACAAAGGAAAGTGCTGAGAGACCCACAGTCCTCAAAATGCCAATTAAACAAGACCAGATGGCCCAACGTAAGAGGAGACTTGTAGTAGATGCAAGCAGGTGGTTGGAAGTGGTCAGAAAGACCTTTTGCAGGATTGGGTGATTAATCATCATTTCTGTTTGTCACTTGTCACTTGTATACATTTTTGGTCTTTTAAATCCCTGTGAGTGAGGCTGAGTCATTTGCCATGACTTAATTGACCTCTGCTGTCCTTTACCCAGTGAGGTGACCTTACCATTACATGTACCAGCTCAGTTCCTGCAGCCCCACACTTCTCTATGCTGTTCAGTGAGCAGGATTGAGGAGAGACTCATGAGGCATGTGTGAGGTTTCTGTGTAGGGAAAACTGCAGTGCTGGTTGCCCTGTTTTACTCCCAGTAGGAGACTAGGGTTATCACTGTGTTTAAAATGTATTATGAGTTTGAATTTGATTGCTTTGTGAGAGCCCTTTACTCATCAGTGAGTTCATTCATTGGTGATTTCAGTATCTGGATGTTCTGTTTGGATGTGAAGACTTGGAAATTAGTACCTAGAGGCAAGACCCGGAAAAGTGTGTCATTCTTTGCTGCTCTTCCCATATTTCCCTCCTTCTAGGCATCATAGTTGGAGTATTTTTTCTTTCACCATGCCACTTGATGTCATGTTTATACCTTGGATCTAGCAGACCATGAACTGAAATTGGGCCAATGTAAAGTTCTCTATGTTGTGTGTTTGGCATTTTATCTCAGTAACAGGAAAGTGGCAAAGATACCTAACTATGCTAAGTTACTTAAAAGGTTCAATAATGGGTCTTAAATTCTCACTCTGGATTTGATTGTGATGGCAGTAAATTCCAAAATTTCCAAACACTTCTCCACAATTCCAAAGTTGCATGGTTTTTATCAAGCATGCTTCAACTACTGTTATATCCAGAGCAATTAAACAAACATATAAATAAATCTCATTTAGAATGGCAGAAAATGGACAAAATGTTATCAGTGAAAAAGGAACAATGAAATTGATGCTATGAACAAAAATTTCCAGAAATGGCTGACTGTTAAAGCAAACTGAATCCCCTTGAAGTAGAGCATCCGCAGGTGTTAAGTGAATGTGTGAAAAGGTAGAAATGCACCATCTCTTACATAGTTTTTATCATTCATGGATAGTTTGTAGATATTGTTTTAAAAATGATCTACTAGGTAAGCATAGTGGTAGATGGCTGGAATTCCAACACTTGAGGAGCAATGGCAGGATGATTGTTTAAAAGTTCAGCCTCACCTACATAGTGAGTTTAAGGCCAATCTGAACGACAAAGTGAAGTGCTGTCTTTAAAAACTGGCATGGTCAATGAGGTTGGTCAATGAGTAAATGCAATATTGCAGCAGGATGAAATCATCAATTGTCAGTCTGAAATCATGTCACTTATTAAGCATGGGCTAGGGATGGTGCCATAAGCCTGAAATCCCAGCACTCAGGAGTCTTAAGCAGGAGGGATTGCAGCAAGTTTGAGACAAGCTTGGGCTACAAAGTGAATTCAAGGCAAGTATGAATTGCATTGTGAAACCTATCTCAAAAAGACAAAAATAAAAAGAAAAAATAGGGACAAAATGGTGTCCTATTCAGGGAGGAGAAAAATGGAGCAATGTGAGAAAATAGGAGATGAGGGTGGGTGGCAAAATCAGCTCCAGAAACATGGTTTTACACTTAAAATGTGCTTATTATGAAATTAAAAGTTCTATGCTGGCTCTGTTTGAAAATGACTCAAAATTACAGGCTTGAAAGAAAGATAGAAATTTATATAAAGTTATATAAATAATTCTTTTTCTATTGATAAATTCACCTAATCATTTGGGAGGCATAATTGGAAATTTTATCGCTGTTTTAAACTTAAAAATTGGTTGGACAACATTCTCAAGGTATAATGGCAGAGGTATATATGGAAACAGAAAGTATTACAAAGCATTTTTTATGCAGGGATTTGGCCCAGGACCTTCACTCTGAGGAACACATTGGACATTTACATTTTTACTTATCATTATTTTAAAATTGACACTAGATTTCACTACCTTGAAGCTCTCATCTCCTTGCCTTAGGCTCCAAGAATAATTTGATCATGTGTGGATTGCCAAATACAACTATGATCAAACTGCTTGGTTATGTTAAACATCATGAGGCTGGGGATTTAGCCCAGTGGTATAAGCGCCTGCCTGGCATGTATTTGGTCTTGTATTTGATACCAGGTACCAAAAATAAATAAATTTATTAATTAAACATCATCACTTCATATTTTTATATCAAAAGTGTCATGACTTCTTTCCATTGTGAAAGTGTGGGTGCCACTCTGACAGACATCCTTGCAACTTTCTTTCCTAGATAAGTCTCTGTAAATTTGACGTTAAGTGTGTGTATACTGTAGTTTTTTTAAATGGGGGAGAGAATCTAAGTCTATCATAATTTCTCCAAAAGTAGGAATGTCTGTCCCTTTTCATCATAAGCCAATTTGAGGCAGTATATTCATTTCTCTTAATAGAGTGACTCCATGTGTCACTAATTAATGACTTCACAATGATGCTTTGTAATGAAAAGCAACACCACATGCATTGGACACCAATATGCACTTGAAGCAGCATGTTCAAGGAGCATCCTGAATCTGTCAAATTTGTGATCTGTCTGTGGTGGTGAAGTGATTTTGGGCCCACCATGTTTTGTTGGGGAATTTTTTAGTGCTCAGCAAATAGCACACGCTAAAATTCCAAAGAAAAATTGGAAAAAGACATTTTCCCAATTGACAGTAGACATTTGTTGCTGCTCAGAATTGAAACTCAGCACATGAAATTTCACCCTGTGAGATAAGTAGGAGGAGAAGAGGCCCCAGATTTAAACTACCTGACTGTCCTACTTCCCTGCCTCATAACCTGTGCTTGGGCCTCCCTGGCCTGCATGGGCACAGTGTACTGTGCAAATCCTCAGGAGTGTGTTGAGCCTTCTGAGTTTGGGTTCCTTTGTGAGCTACAGTTAAGCAGCCTTCTTCCCCAACTAGCTTTCTTTTGCTTCTTTTGCAGCAAGTTGCTTGAATAAAATATAAATCACTTAAGGCCTTAAAATTTTATTTTCATGATTTAACCATAAATTTATGAATTCTGTTGTTAAAAATGGAGTGCAGAATTGATTACATATCATGAAGTATAGAAAAATTTAGAAGTGATTTTGTTGTTTTGAAACCATTGTCTCACTGTGCAGCCTAGGCTGATATAAATTTATATGTATGTTCTTCGTGGTTCTTTACTGTTTAAATATTTTACAAGAAATTTTAGTTTTAAAACTCTTGGTAAGATTTAACAATAATAACAGTGTAGATACAATGAACCCCAGAAATTTGTGGCCATGAAATACATGAGTTTACATTCCAATACAACTCATGTGTTGAGAAAACATGCAACTTTCAGATATGGCCAGGAAAATTACCTATAAATGACTCTTTTCATTATTTGAACCCTAAAGTTGCAGCCTCCCCTGTAATTATGTAATTAAATGTCATACTGCATTAATAAAGCCTTAGAAGATTGAGGGCATTCTGGTGCCATCTCAGGCATCTTAGGGCTCTAAGAAGGACAAGATGAGTAGTATAGACAGCTGCACGCAGTACAGCACCCCATTATTGATGTGGGAGTGCTGGTGCATCTACTGGAGATGGGTTATGAATAGCAGCCAGTTATCCCCAGCCCCAAGGAGAACTGAATGCTCTTGGACCAGCTACTTGCAAATGCATTGATACCCACAAAAAAGTGGAGAATGTTTGTTGTTTCTTCAAAATTTGAAGAATTTCTGTGAACAATTTTAAGTTTTAAGGAAAACTGTGAATGATGAGGCCACAAATTCTAAAGCCATGACTTTGTAGAGTTACACTATATCCTGGGAATATTCAGAAATTTTCGTGATTGAACCTTAGGCAATGGATGAGACTATTCAGGTGAGTTGAACCCTATCTGACTCAAACCTCCCTTGCTCAATGAATGACGATTGTCTCACTTTGGTGGCTCTTCCTAAGTTCACTATGTGTGATTTTTCTATGAAAAATGTTCTTTTAGTTACTTCTTTTTGAATTTTCAACAAATAATTATTCTAGATATTGTCAAGATAAATATTTCCATTCTTTGTTGTTGTAGTGTTGTTTGCATGTCTTATTGTTCACAACTGCTGACATGTGAATCAAGGGCAAAGTACATTCCTGCCCATTCTATTGGTCATGTGATTCAGGATTTTTCAAGCTTACTTGAAAAGCATCTTGTCTATCTCCAGGTATTCCTGGAGCATGGTGTTTTCTCTAGAGAGCAGCACAAGGTCAGGCACCTATAGATTTTGATGAGCTCCAAATTAAACAAAACGAGTGTGAGGTATATCAAGTTATTAACCACTTTCAAACGTCTACTTCCTTATAGTGTTCTTCCAAACTCCCATTTTTTATAGATTTTATTCTTGTTTTCTATTTCATGTTTTCTCAATTTAGACTTGTTGTATTCATTTTTTGAGATTTGTGTTCATTGATCTTTACTCACTATACAACATTTTATACTGCATGCATAGCAAATATTTTTCATCATGTCTTCTTGTTCATGGTTTACATATATTTTGATGTATCTTTGTAATTCTGATAGTTTATTTTCTCCTATGGAGACACTTTTTTCACATGTAATAGTTATTTTAGTATGAATTGTCAAGACATTCAAGTTTAGCTTTCTTCCTTCAGTATGTAACTTATTATACAAGAAGAATATACAGTCCAGGTTTCCAAGTACATACCTGTGTATCCGGGAAGATAAAGGAAAAAAAAGGCTATGATTTTCTGCAGAGACACATAGCATCAGCCCTGTCTTGAATTAATATTCTATGCATGTGTTGACCCATTGAACAGTGTCTAGCTTTTCTACCATCCACTTGTCACTGTCTCTAATAATAAATACTAAAGCCTAGTGGTTATCAATATTCTTGCTTTAAAAAGTGTTGAATGTTGTTAGATTTTTATTATACTGTACAGCTTTAAATTTTTTAATCAAATCTATGATGCTATTCACTAAATGACAATTTTTAAAGTTATTTTTTTTGGTCAGGTGTTGAGGCAGGTCTCACTTTGTATTTCAGTGTCACCTTGAATTTAATGAGTAGGCAAAGCTGGCCTCCAACCCCATTGTAATATTCCTGTATCAGCTTCCCAAGCGCTGGAACTATAGGCATGAACCACCATACCTGGCTAAAGTTTTCATTTTGTGGCTAATAATTAGTAATATATTGCTTTCTAGTACATATAATACATTTTATTTATCCATTTCTCCTCATTAATCTTCCTTATCCCCCTAGAATTTCTTATGAATCTTTGATGACACTGAGCTCTAAGATAAAATGATACTCTTTCTCTGTTTTAAGTATTCATAGATTATTGCAATATGTTTCCATTAACATTTTAATTACTACTCATAAACATTATTTGATACTCATTTTTTATAAAAAGAAGCTCAAATGTCAAGATGCTAAGTACAATCAAAGAAGGACTCAAGCTATGAATAATAAAATTTGAAAAGAGATATCATGTACGGTCTATCAAAACCATTCAGTATATTGTCATCTATTGTGGAAGGTAATATTGTAGGCTCCCTCTATGAGTGCTGCTTTTGAGACATTGCACAGGCACCCTTGCAATGTACCCTTGCTGTTTATCATTAAGCAGCAATCCGGAATCAAGATTGCTATCTGAAATAATGTACATTGACATGAATATGATGATCAAGACATAGAGTTACTATTTGAAGCTTTAAGCTCCCCCTTCAGTTTTGTTGAATTGTTTTTTGGTTTGTTTGTTTGTTTGTTTGTGTTTTTTACCTCTATTTATTTTTTTGAGGTAGGGCCTCACTGTGCAGTTGAGGATGATATTGAACTCAGTAACCTACATTAGTCTCAAACTCATAATGATCCTCCTGCCTCAGCCTCTTTTGAGGATTGAATTATGGACATGTACCACTGCACCTGTATTTCAGTTCAATTTTTTTAATGAAAAAGTTGAGATGTCCCAGGATGTGTGTCTCAAGTTTCCTTGAAGAAATATATTTGATCATTTAGGAGGCAGTGAGCTTTGAGGATGTGGCTATAGACTTCACCATGGAGGAGTGGGCTTTACTTACCTGGTCCCAAAAGAAGCTCTACAGAGATGTCATGAGGGAAACATTTGGGAACATGGCTGACATAGGTAAGGATGATATGACTCTCTCATTTACATGATCAGAGAATATGTTATTCTTCTGTTCAGTTTCATTACATAGAATGTGAAAATATTTTGAGACTATTTCAGACTTGGTTACATTATACCATAATTATCACTGAAAACTACTCAGTTCCTTTTGTAATAATGCAATGTCTCATATTTCTGTGTCTGTAATTCAGGAAAAGTCTTGGATAACTGGGAATTTGAAGAAGAGTACAAAAATTACTGGAGAAATGCAAGGTAATTCATACTGAAATGGAGAAAGAATACTACTCATCATTTGATGTATGAACAGAAATATCACAACCAGGGAAACATGGCCATGTTCCAATTTATTTAATCACAAATATTCTCCAAAGATGTATGTAGTTTTAGTATGTATAATCTGATAACTCAACACAAAAAGCCAATACAGAAAGTTCAAATATTTCCAATATAGGAAACTGATATAGGAAACTGATATAGTGTAACAAGTGACACTGTGTGACAGAAATACAGAAAAATAGAAAAAGTTCTTTTACGATCACCATCAAAAAATGCATGAAATTGTGTTTAGTGTAATACACTAGTGTATAGCAAATAAATTTTAAAACCTTTCTTCAGCCTATCTATGTACATACGTGAATATGTGACATTCAGTATCAAAAACAATTGCTAACCTTGAAGCAGCAGTCAAAGTACATAGGAATGTTCATGTTGTGTTAACAACTGTTTTCAACTCATCCTCAAGAGAACTGAGTCCATTCATGTTTTAAAATTCTTTTTTATGTTTCAAAATTCTTAAGAGGTATCCTACAACACTGCTTGTGTGAATTTTAGCTGTAGACATCATGATAAGAAGCATACAGACATGTCAAAAATTACAAGTATGTTTAACTTGATCCAGGAATACCTTTCATGGGTATAGAGCCAAAATATTTAAAGTCATCACATTATGATGATACATGCATACATTCTCAAAAACAGAACAAATATAATGGATGTCCATCATTTGAATGGATAAAGAAAACTTTTTTGATAGATTTGGTGTGGCTTTTTTATATTCTCAGCACTCAGGAAGCTGGTTCAAGAGAAAAACAAGCTCAGCCCAAACAACTTAATTATCAATGAGAATCTCTCTCAAAATACAAAATAAAAAGGCTGGAGGTGTAATTCATTGCTAAGATCCGTGTGTAATTTTCAGAACTCAAAAGAAAAGTTGTGGTATATAATCAGCCATAAAAATCAAGGATATCATGTCAAAAGAAATAAGTGAATCTTCATTATTAGTATTGTTACTAAGTCAGACACATAATATGAAAGGTCACATATTTTGTCTTATGTGAGACAACAAAAGTATAAGTTAAGGAATGAAATAAAAGAGTCCATTAAAAAATGGGAAGCTTGAATTTTCAGGAAGACCAAATGTGGTAAGGAGACAAGGGAGAGTGATTGTAGAAAATATATTAAAATGATCAGTATTTGATATACATATGTACTAAATGCCTAAAATGAAAGTAAACTGTCTGGATTATGAAGTACACCAATTTAAAAATTCCCAAATGAATGCCACTCTTGGAAATTGCTCATGTGATCATATCCTCCATGGCATTTATTTAATTCATTGTGAGAACCTCTTAGCAGGCAACAAATCCAAGGTTGTGCCACATGATTAATATGGAGATCCATTGCATTGCAAATGTGTTTTTTTAAATCTCTCTATAGAAATAAAGAAGTTGAGAAGTGCTATCCAAATAAAGGCTGGAATCAATATGAAGAAAGATTTTTTTGGACTCCCCATGCTAATGTGGACATAAAACAAGCTGTCGTCAGGCCAGTGGAAGACCTTGCTTGCAGAAAGCCCTTGTCACTAAATGTGCCCATTAGAGCTCGTGCTGCATGGAAGATACCTGAATATATGGGATCAGGTGAGAAGTTTTGTAAGGGTGATAAGC
>PVLA01016614.1:0-20159 GCA_004027455.1 Hydrochoerus hydrochaeris
GCAAGGACTTGGTTTGTTTTGCAAAACTTGAGGTGGGAAGAATCAACCCAGTTAGGGTGGCTGGATTCCCTGAAGAGCCTGGTTGTTGTCCATGGAAGTCATCTTGGCAAATATGACCACTCGCTGATTCTGACTTGGAGAAATTGAGCTGGGAAAAACCACTGGGCTCCTCCCTGAAAAGCCTGGTCCTCAAGTGTGTGAGGTTTCCTTGCGAAAATCATCACCGGCTGACTTTTCACTGAGGCCCCAGTGAGCAAGGTGCAGGTCACACTCAGCTGTGTCACTCTGATGGTGCTGATGTTTGGAAAGACATTCTTCTAACCCCTCTGTGCACCCAGGAGGTGACAGAGACTGGGGCAGATTAACTAGGTTCCCTAAACCAGTTATGCAGTGATGTGGCTGTTAAGTAGATCAGAAGGCAATGCTCCTCACCCTTAGTCTGCCTTTGATGGTCCAGGGTGTTGTTGCTTCTGCAACTCAAGGACAGGTCTGGGGCCTGGCAACAAACCAGTGGTCCAGGTACCTTCCAAATAACAAAGTAGATGATGTCTAACACAAACTGCAAAGAAAGCAAAACTCAGGTGATTTGTAGTAGCATTATTACTTCAGTTTAAAACTGTAAGAAATGAAAGCCATAGGAACAGAAATCTCAGAGACAATAAAATGCTGTTTTCTTGTAGAAATGTGACCCACTCTGCAATTTCCAAGCACTGCAAATAAAAGCTGAGTTTGTTGAAGACTGCCATAAATTAAGCCATATCTTTCAGTGTGGGACCGTTTCCCCATGGGCTTCCTTTTCTCTACAGTAAAACTTTTCCAAAGAAACTGATTGAGAAATCTTTCAGTGTATTTCAATTACACTAGTATCATTTCCGTACTGCTTTTGTATCCCATAAAGGGGAAGAAAAGGTAGAAATTTAAAGCTTAGGAAAAGCATTTTCCCCCAGAATTCATTACTAAAAATGAATAGAAGAAAAACAAAGAAAAGAAGCCACCAGGAGTGCAACTCTGGCTCAGTGGCTGACTAGTGATCAGACTGCAGATGGGTGCTGCTCCTCCCCACACCTCACTGCCCCCTTTCTACTTCTACACAAATGGCAGAGTTCATCTAGATCACCTTCACTATCCTCACAGGTCTAACATTCAAGCATTGATGTACAGTATTCATGGTTAAGATCACCTTCACTGTGCCTCTCTCTTTCTCTCTCTCTGTGTCTCTCTCTCTGACTCTCTCTGACTCTCTCTGTGTCTCTGTCTCTCTCTATTTCTCTCTCTCTCTCTCTCTCTCTCTCTCTCTCTCTCTCTCTCTCTCTCTCTCTCAACATAGTGGTCATGATCTGGTAGTATTTGAGACCTTCCTCTGCAACAAATATCATTTTGCCAAAAGATCATTCATTGAACAAATAACACTGAGTCATATCAAGGGCCAAGCATGATCCTAGGTGTTTCACATTTGCCAAAGAAAAATACAGTGCCTGGACTGGAAATACAGATGTCTGTACAACATCTGTAACACCTTATACATGATGAAAATAAAGATACTGTGGTTCATTCGCAAATGGTGGTCATCTTATAACACCAGCTGAAATGAATGACTGTGGTGCTGTGTGTGGGTGGCCCACATGAGGATTGTTGCCAACATAAAAAGGAGAACTGCAGAGGAAAAGATGTAATTTTGTTCTCTCTGTTGTTGGTCCTCTAGTTGCCATTGGTTCTCCAGTTGCTATTGGTTCTCTTGGAAGAGCTTGTCATGCTTGCTTCCTGATATGAACTTGGCAGGTCTCATTTTTGGAGGAGCTTGGGACCTCATTGTCACTAAGGATGGCTGTGGTACTTTTGTGGGGATCCCTGGTCCTTACCTTGAGAATGGCTCCTTGGCTCCAGGGCACAGCCTTCAACCTACTGGCACAGATCCTTCATCCCAGTGGCACAGATTTTCTATCTTCCATGGCTGACTTTTGGGCCTTCCTAGCACAGATCCATGAAACAGACTTGCATGAGACATTGTCATGGGCTGCAGGTCTTTAGATGGACTCCTGCAGGATGTTGCCATGGGATCTGGTCCCTCAGCTGGACTTTTTGTGGCCTTTAGTGTGTGGACAAATTTCCTGTACTTTTCATGTTTGACTCTTTGAGTGACTGCTATAAAATAATTTTATAAATTACTTGTCCTCTATGAAATCGTTTTCCCTGAAAACGATTGGTACGTTTTATAGAGAGCACTCAAGAAAGGCCATTGATTGCCAGATCACTAGCTGCTCTAGGGAGAAGAACACAGGGAATGGGAAAGATGGAAGAAAACTCAAGAGACTATCACATTTCTGAAGTCAGGAGATGATTGTGACCTCAGGCAGGAGAGCAGAAATGAGGTTTTAGGAAATGGTCAGAGTCCAATTCAGTAGCCACTATGCATACTCGACTACTTCAATTCAAATATAATTAATATCCAACAAAGTACATTTTTTCAGTGACACTAGACAGATTTTCAACACTCAATAGCTACATGAATTAGCCTCACTATGTATCAACACAGATAAAGAAAGAAAAGTCCCATCTTTAGAAAGAATTTTATTGCAGCATTGATCTGGACTATGGGGAACCATCCAGATGACTCTCCTAGACTCTCCTTGAAAACAAGAGCAATTATAACCATTTTGAATAAACTTGGCCCTATCTCCAGGTATTATTATGTACACAGTTGGCCAGGCTATTTCTTTGTCCCTTCAATTGGCTTTAAGCAACATAAATTGGGCTGGTTGAGGAGTTGATGTGTAAACTCCAAAGCAAGGCAACAGGTCAGTGTTACCCACCCAAAGACTCCCCACGGTTGAGCCTGGTGGGATGGAGAAAAAATGCTCTATGCTGTCAGTGGGAACTGAGCCTTGAGAAAGAGGCTATGACTACCCAGGGCAAAAATGATGGTACATCAGAACTGAAGCACCAACCCCAAATTATTAGAAACTACCTCAGTTAAGTTATGCAAATTACTCTCAGCATTTCTTGCCCTCTATGTATCAGAAGTGATCTCAGAACTCCTTGGCTCCTCACAACTGTATATACGACTTAGTGTCTTTCTTCTCACCATGGGTTGCACTGGAAGTGGTTGATTGGAATTGACTCACTAGAATTCCAATACCTTCTCCTTGGGATTACAATTATAAACCTTCCTGGACCTTGATGAGGATGGGAAAGGGTTCTCTATGCTTCACCTTGCCTGCTTCACATGGTAGAACATTCACATTGAATGTGAGCTCTGTGGAGGGACCTTCTCTGTCTTTTTTTTTAAGAGAAAAAAACAGGAAAAAGAAATATTACAGAGTTTCAAGAAAAGAAGATAAACAGTAAGAAATCACTAGTTGATAAATTACATATTGTTCCTTTAGAAATAGTTATTCAAGTTACAGGATTAAAGCACACAAAGTGGACAGTCAAGCAGTGAGAGTGCAAACAGATCTGTTCAACAATCCAACAAGAATCTAGAAATATGGTCATCAATCCCACACATCTAAACATACATACAGCTATATCTTTTATAGAGCTTCCTATTTCCTCTTTTTTTACAATAGCAATTATACTTTTGTAAAATTTTATTTAAAGAGAAGAAAAAAAGCATAACATAAAAAAGGGTAGCAACAATACAGAATTCTAAAAGAAAGAAAGAAAAAGGAGAATGAGAAAAAGCCCCACTAAGAAATCAGTAATTTATAAATTGCGTACTCTCATCCTGGATGCAATTGTTCAAGTTACAATGTTAAAGCGTACATAGTAAATATTCAAACAGTCAGACTACAAACAGTTCTGCTCAAAGATCCAACAAAGATTCAGCAATATGGTCATCTATTTTACACACTCAAACATACATGCACTTATATCCCTTAGAGCTCTTTCTTTTCCTCTCTTTTTTACAATAGCAATTACACATTTTGGTTTTATTACTCCTATAGTTCTTATTTACTTTTTGCACTAGAGACACAATATGATATTTATAAATATGATTCTTATTTATTTCACTAATGAGGATAGTCTCAAGTTGTCTCCATTTGCCTATGAAGGCCTCAAGGTCATCCATTTTTATAGCTGAGTAATATTCCATTGTATAAAAATGCCACATCTTTTTCATCCACTCTGCAGTTGATGGGCATCTTGGTTGTTTCCAGGATTTAGCTAATACAAATTGTGCAGCTATGAACATGGGTGCACATATATCACTGTGATATGAACTTTTCAGTTCTTTGGGGAAAATACCCAGGAGGGGGATAGCTGGATTGAATGGGGCTTCCAAACCTAGTCTTCTGAGAACTCTCCATATGGATTTCCATAATGGTTGCACCATACTACATTCCCAGCAAAAGTGGAGCAGTGTTCTTTTTCCCCGAAGCCTTGCCAACATTTATTATCAGTTGATTTCCTGATGGCAGCTATTCTTTCCGGAGTAAAGTGGAAATCTCAATGCTGTTTTAATTTGCATTCCTTGAATGACCAGTGATGGTGAACATTTCTTCATGTATTTACTTGCCATTTTTATATCTTTTTTGAGAACTGTGTGTTCATCTCAGATGCCCATTTTTGGAGAGGATCTTTGAATTTGGGGGGCTTGATGTTTTTCAATTCATTACATATTCTGGACAGAGGTCCTTTGTCTGAGGGGTTACTGATTAAAATTTTTTCCCACTCTGTTGGTTTTCTTTTCACTCTGTTGGTGATTTCCTTTGAAGTGAAGAAACTTTTCAATAATGTGAGATCCCATTTGTTGATTCTTTGAAGTGTTTCCCGTGCAGTTTGCGTTTGGTTCATGAATTCTCTGCCTACCCTTATGTCTCCAAGACTTCTATCTACCTTCTCTTCCAGTAGATTTAGTGTTTCTGTTTTAATATTGAGGTCTTTGATCCATTTAGACTTTAGTTTGTGCATGATGATATGCATGGATCTAGTTTCAGCCTTTGGCATGTAGAGAGCCAATTTTTCCAGCACCATTTCTTAAAGAGACTATCCTTCTTCCAGGGGACATATTTAGCCCCTTTCTCAAATATCAGGTTGCTGAGTGTCTTTGTAGTTGTGCTTGCATCTTCTAATCTGTTCCATTGATCTTCAGGTCTATCTTTTTGCCAGTACCAAGCTGATTTTATCACTGTGGCTTTATAGTACTGTTTCAAGTCAGGAATTGAGATGCCTCCTGCCTTACTTTTGTTGCCTAGAATTACCTTTGCTATTCTAGGTTTCTTCTGTTTCCAAATGAATTTCACGAGTGTTTTCTCTAGATCTGTGAGGTATGTCAATGGTATTTTGATTGGGATTGAGTTAAATCTGTATAACAGTTTTGGGACTATGGCCATTTTCTCAGTGTTGGTTCTTCCTAACCAAGAGCAAGGAATGTCCTTCCATTTTCTAATATCCTCTTCAATCTCCTTTTTCAAAGTAGTATAATTTTCAGCATATAGGTCTTTTACATTTTTAGTTAGGTTGATTCCTAAGTATTTCATTTTTTTTTAGATGTTATTGTAAAGGGTGACATTTCCATAATTTCTGTCTCAGTGAGTTTTTTGTTTGTGTACAGGAATGCTATTGATTTTTGAGCATTGACTTTGTATCCAGCTAAACTGCTGAACTTGTTTATTACCTCTAGCAGTCTTTTAATGGAGTTTTTTGGATCTTCTATATAGATTATCATGTCATCTGCAAATAGTGATAATTTTACTTCTTCCTTTCTTATCTTTACTCCTTTTATTTCTCTCTCTTGTCTGATTGCCCTGGCTAGTGTTTCCAGAACTATGGTGAAAAGGAGTGGTGATAGAGGACATCCTTGTCTTGTTCCTGATTTTAAAGTGAAAGCTTTCAGTTTTTGTCCATTTAGTATAATGTTGGCTGTTGGTTTGTCATAGATGGCCTTTATAAGGTTGAGGTAGACACCATGTATTCCGACTTTCTGAAGGGTTTTTATCATGAACATGTGTTGGACTTTGTTGAAAGCTTTTCCTGTATCTATTGAGATGACCATGTGGTTTTTGTTTTTGGCTCTGTTGATGTGGTGTATTACATTTATTGATTTGTGTATGTGAAACCATCCCTGCATTCCTGGAATGAACCCCACTTGGTCATGATGTATAATCTTCTTGATGATTTGCTGCATTCTATTTGCCAGTATTTTGTTGAGAATCTTTGCATCAATGTTCATTAGTGAGATTGGCCTATAGTTCTCTTTTTTGGTTGGATCTTTCTCTGGTTTTGGTATCAGAATAATACTTGCCTCCAGGAATCATTTAGGGAGGGTTACTTTTTCTCAATTTTGTTGAAGAGTTTAAGGAGTACTGGCATCAAATATTCTCTAAATTTTTTTGGAGAATTCAGCTGTGAATCCATCAGGACCTTGGCTTTTGTTTGTTGGTAAGCTTTTAATTACATTTTCAATTTCAATAGCTGATCTTGGGTTGTTCAAAATTGCTATATCTTCTTGTTTGAGCTTTGGTAGTTCATGTGTTTCTAGAAATCTGTCCATTTCCTCTGTGTTTTTCACTCTATATGGGTAGAGAGTTTCAAAGTGGGTATTCATGATCTTTTGAAGTTCCATGGGCTCTGTAGTAATTTCTCCCTTATCAGTTCTTATTGCATGAATTTGTGTTTTTTCTTTCTTTCTCTTGATAAGGTTAGCTAGGGGTTTGTCAATTTTGTTGATTCTCTCAAAAAACCAGCTTTTTGATTCATTAATTCTTTGTATTTTTTTTTTAGTTTCAATTGCATTGATTTCAGCTCTAATCTTTACAATTTCCTCTCTTCTATGAGCTTTGGGTTTAGCTTGCTCTTCTTTTTCTAGAAGCTAGAGATGGAGCATTAGGTTGTTTATTTGTGCTTGTTCTGTTTTCTTGATATAACAGTTTATTGCTATATATTTCCCTCTTAAGACTGCTTTCATTGCATTCCACAGATTACAGAATGTTGTTTCTATATTTTCATTGAATTGTAGGTATTGTTTTTTTTCTTCTTTAATTTCATCTGTAGCCCACTGGTTGTTCAAAAGGCTGTTATTTCATTTCCATGTATTTATGCAGGTTTTATACTTTCTTTTGCCATTAATTTCCAATTTCAGTGCACTATGGTCAGATATTATGCATGGTATGATTTCAATACCTTTACCTTTACTTAAGAATGTTTTGTGGGATAATATATGGTCTATCTTGGAGAATGTCCCATGTGCAGCTGAGAAGAATATGTATTCTGATGTGGTTGGGTGGAACACTCTGTAAACGTCTATTAAGGCCAATTGCTCACAGGTATGATTCAGTTCTGTTATTTCTTTGCTGACTTTTTGTCTAGTTGATCTATCTCTTTGTGACAATTGGCTGTTAAGATCTCCTGTTATAATTGTGTTCCTGTGTATTTGGTTTTTCACGTCCATTAGTATCTCTCTGATATAGTTGGGTGCTCCTTTATTTGGCACATATATATAATTGTTAGTTCTTCCTCTTGAATTTTACCACTAACAAGTATGTAGTGACCTTCTCTATCTCTTTTAATCATTTTAGGTTTAAAGTTTATGTTGTCTGCAAATAGAATAGCTACCCCTTGTTTTTTCTGGGTTTCTGCTGCATGGAATACTGTTTTTCATCCTTTCACTTTTAGTGTGTGAGTTTCCTTTTGGGTTAGATGTGTTTATTGTATACAGCATATTGTTGGTTCCTGTTTCTTGATCCATTCTGTCAATCTATTTCTTTTTATAGGTGAATTGAGGCCATTTATATTTATGGATAGCACTGATATGGACTGGTTCGACTTTGCCATGTTGTGTTCCAGTTGTTTGCTTTCTGCTTTTCCTCTTATTTAATTGCTTATCCTACCTGGACGTTTCTTTCTGTTGTTGTTTTGGGGATTGTGGTCATTTTTATCTCTGTCTAGTATGTCTTTCAGTACTATTTCTGGGGTTGGTTTGGTGGACATGAATTTCTTCAATTGTTCTTTGTCATGGAAGTATCTTGTTTCTCCATTAAATTTGAATGAAAGTTTTTCTGGGTGCATCAGTCTGGTTGAAGGTTGTTTTCTTTCAGGGATTGAAATACCTCACTCCAAGCTCTTCTTGACTTGAGGGTTTGTGCTGAAAAGTCTGCCAATGGGCTTTCCTTGATAGGTGAGTTGTGTCTTTTCTCTGACAGCTTTTAATATTCTGTTTTTGTGCTGTGTGTCTGAGATCTTAATTATTATGTGTCTGGGTGTAGATTTATGTTGATTGTGACTGTTTGGTGTTCTATATGCCTCACTTATCTGCATGTCAGATTCTTTCCCCATGTTTGGGAAATTTTCTGCTATTATTTCTGTAAATACTTTACGTATGTCATTTGCCTGCACTCCTGTATCTTCACTAATGCCCATTATTCTTATATTGTTGCTCTTGGCATCATCATGAAGCTTCTGGATTGTCATTTCATGCTGCTTTGTTATTTTTAAAAGTTCTATATTTTCCTGATCACTAAATGTGATCCTGTTCTCAAGGTCCGAAATCCTATCCTCAGCTTTCTTTAAGCAGTTTTGCACACTTTCAATAGAACTTTTTGTTTCTTGGATGTCTCTTTGAGTTTGTTTCATGAATTCTGCTTGTTTTCTATATTGTTCATTCAAAGTTTCAATCAGTTTCCCATTCTCATGTACTTTTTTCTCTAGTTCTTCTTTAGCTGCATTCAACAACTCCTTTACTAAAGTTGTTATTTCTATCTTTACATGGGAGACTACTTCTAATTTGATTTCCTCTATAGCCTGATGCAGTTGTTTTTTATTTCACTAGCTCTCTTTTCAGAGATTCCCACTGTGTTACTTTTGGGGTCCTCTATTTCAATGTCTCCTATACTTGCTTCTGGTGAACTATATGTTTGAGACAGCATTTTGCTTTTTCCTTTTGTCATTTTCATTCTGCCTGGTGTTTTCTATGTGTAGGAGGGGATCACACACACTATTTTCAGACACAACAAAGTCTTAGAGTTAGTTGGAGGGGGTTTTACTACTGGCCCTATTTATCCCCTGTATACCTCTATTTTATGAGTATACTCACCACATTGATACAGTCAATCCGGTGTAGTCCAAAGTTTGCCACCTTGAAGCAAAGTTCCAAATTTTCTCACACTAAGTGTATCCTGCTGAGATCTTCTGACATTCCAGGTGGGAGGGAGAGCCCATCTGTAGCAGCCCAGGGCAGTTTTCAGTCTTGGCTGGGCCTCCTTGATGTTCCTGGTGGCAGGGCAGGCCCCCGGGTAGGTTCAGGGCAGCCTACCCCTGAGGCGGGCTTGCACTGAGTTTCAGGTGGCAGGGCAGGCCCTGGGTGGAGGTTAAGGGTCATTTTCTCTGTCTTATGTGCCATTGTGACCCTATCACTGAACACAAACCTCAGTACATCGCAAGTGTTACATTTTTAGACTGAAGAAATTATCAAGTCCACTTATGAACTGCAATGGGTAATTAAGTGAGTTTTGATACAGTAGATTATATGACAACAACAGAATATCACAAATCATGTTTCTGAAAATATTGTCATCAAATGGAAAATTGAATAAAATTCTTGAGACTTTCTGTCAATTTGTAGACTCATTCTCCCTCTTCTTCATTAGGAAAAGAGCAGAGAAATAGGTATAAAAATATTGAATCTTATTTTTAACTGAACTTAGTTCCAACAGGTTTAGCAATTACACTTTCCAGCCTCCCTTGCAATTTAAGGTGGCTATGTGATTCTCATTTAGTGAGGTGGCACATGTAGAGAATTTCCTAAAAGCAAGGAACTGGTTTATCCACCTCCTTTCTCTTTTTTTGCCTTCAACAATATAAATAAAACCCTACAAGCATGGTTGTCTCACACAAGTTAAAATGACTATATCAAAAGCTCAAACAATAACTTTGTGGGAAGGTGTAGAGAAAAAAATGTTGGTAGGAATAACTAAGTATAGCCCCAGTGAAAACAGTATGAAGGAGTCTCATAAAGGCAATAATAAATTCACCATTGAATCTGGCTACCACCCTCCTGGGTGCACATTCAAAGCAAATATAATCAGCATGCCAAAAGATACCTGCATGCCCATGTTTATTGTGGCATTAATCAATGTAGGGAAGATGTAGAATGATCCTTGATGCCCATAAACAGACCAATGGATAAAGAAACTGTGGTAAGATGCAAGTGGAGTAGAATTCACTCTTACAGAAAATGAAATCCTGTCATTTGTTGCAACATGGATGGATGAAATAAACTGAACATCAAAAGACAGAATATATCACTTATGCTCTCTCATATGTGCAACAGAAAGGAAATGGTTGGGAAGGGAAGGGAAGGAATAAAAAGAAACAAAGGAAAAAGGGAAAGAAAAAAGAAACTCAAAGGAGGCAGGAAGTCGAGCAGTGACCACAAGGGTCTAGGAAGGTGCAAGAAGAGGACAAGTTTGGAAGAAGGCTGAATGGATGTGATAATTCCTGTGGCATGAATGTATGGAAATATCACAGTGACCCATGAATATCTGTGAATAAACTGTGTTCATGATAAATTGCAATCTAAAGCAATGCACTGTCCACCATCAAGGGCTCATGAGGAATCCCTGGGAGTGGATACATTGCGGGCTGTGCCTGGGCCTTAAGGGTGGTTTTCTTGGCACTCACTGTGGAAGCATCCAGGGTGAGTGCAATCATTAAAGCTGCAAAATCAAGGCACTGGCTATGGGTGTTTTTGAAGGCTTACAGATGATTGATAGAGAAACTCACATACAACAGTTATGCAGACACTGGCAGGGAAGTGTTACCATATAAATGAAAAAAGGCTTTGGAAGGGACCTATGAATCTACCCAAGGAAAAACAATTCTCACAGAAGGTCTTATGTTGTAGGGAAATTTGACTTATTTGGTTTTTTATTTTTAAATTTCATTTAATTTAATTTGCTTTGGTATTGAACTCATGACCTTGCACTTCCCAGGTAGGTGCAGTACTGCTGATTTATATACCTGGCCTCTTATTTGTCATTTATTATCCTTATTGACACAATTTAGATATGCATAATGATCACATTCATCATAGGGAACTTGTAACCTACATATATTTTAGTTTTTGTCCTTTTTTCTTCTATTCCCCTCCCCTCCTGTCAACCCCTCTTTTCATCCTTATTTACAAAGGTTTGTTTCCATTTTATCCTTTTTTTCTCATTTTTTTCTTTTCCCTTCCTCCTCCCATCTAGTTCTCCTTACCTTCTAAACTATTCCCTTCTGTTTCACAAAGTTGTATATTTTTTATGTATACTTTTCAGTTTCTCTCATCAGAGAAATGTGACATTTACATGTGTGTCCAATTTATTTCACTTAAGGTCCATACATTTAGATAAAAATGCCTTAAGTTTATCCTTCTTTATACCTGACAAGTATTTCATTGTACAAAAGACCACATCTTCTTTATCCATTCATAGGTTGATGGACATTGGGGTGATTTCCAAGATTTAGCTTTTATAGACTGTACTACTATAAACATGGGTGTGAATATATAACTTTGTTATGATGTTTTTAACTCTTTCAGGAAGATACCAAGAAGGAGAATATCTGGTTCAAATGGAACTTCCAGTGCTGTTTTTTTTTTTTTAATCTCCACACTGAGTTCCACAGAGTTTTTGCCAATCTGTACTCCCACTCCCATCAACAGTAAATAGGGTTCCTTTTTCCCCACAGCTTTACCAGCATTTGTTATTGGTTGATTTTTTTGTTTATAACCATTCTTTATGTAGAGAGATGGTGTCTCAACATTGTTTTAATCTGAATCTTTCAAATGATCAGTGATGTGGAACATTTTTTCATATTTTTTGTCATTTATACTTCTTCATCTGAGATATGTCTGTTATCTCAAACACTTATTATGAATTGGACCTTTAAATTTGCCAGGTCTGATTTTTTCAAGTGTTTATACATTTTAGATATTAGTCCTTTGTCTGAGGAACAACTGGTGGTGGTTTCTTTTTCTGTGCAAAAATTTTTTAATAAGAAGAGATCCCAGTTGGGGTTTTGTTCATGAAGTCTTTGCCTACACCTATTTCTTTAAATGTTCTATCTAGTCTCTCTTCCAGCAGGCTTAGCATTTCTTAGATGTAATATTTACATCTTTGATCCATTTACATTTTAGTTTAGTGCATGGTGATAGGGAAGTGTGTAGTGTTAGTCTTTGTAATGTGGAGAGCTAGTTTTTACAGCAGCCTTTATTAATGGGGCTATGTTTCTTCCAGGGAACATGTTTGGCCCTTTTGTCAAAGACAAAGTGGTTGAGCATGTTTGAAATTATCTCTGCATCTTTTATCTCTTACATCGATCCTCAGGTCTGGTTGTTTTGTTTTGTTTTGTTTTTCCCACTGCCATTCTGCTTTTATCACAGTAGCTTTATAGTATATTTTCAAGTCAGGAGCTGTGATACCCTTGCCTTGCCTTATTTTGCCAAGCAATACAATTGTATTTGCTATTAGAGGAGTCTTCTGGTTCCAAATGAAATTTGGGAATGTTTTCTCTAGGTGTCTCTAGGTTTCTCTAGGTTCTTTGTGAGGTATGCTATTGGCATTTTGATTGGGATTACTTTAAATCTGTATAAGAATTTTGAAAGTATGGCCATTTTCACTACATTGATTCTTCCAACCCAAAAGCAAGGGTTGGAAGAACCTTTCATTTTCTGATATCCTCCTCAATCTCTTTTTTTTAGAGTACTGTGATTTTCAAAATAGAGATATTTTACATCCTTTGTTAGATTGATTCCTAAGGATTTCATGTTTTTAGGTGCTATCATGAAAGGTGTGGTTTCCCTAGTTTCCCTCTATTAGCTTTTTATATGTGTGCAGGGATGCTACTGATTTTTGAGTGTTGACTTTGTATCCAGTTGTAGGACTGAATCTGTTTATTATATCTGCAAGTGCTTTGGAGGACTTTTTGATGTCAATCAATAATGACAATATCATGTCATCTGAAAATAATGATAGTTAAATTTATTCCTTTCCTATTATTATTACTTTTATTCCACTTTCTTGTCTGACTGCTCTGGCTAATGTTTCCAGAACTATACTGTATAGGAGTGATGACAATGGACATCTTTGTCTTGTTCCTGATTAGAGAGAAAGGTTTGAATTTTTGACCCTTTATTATGATATTAGTCATAAATGCTTTTTATTGTATTGTGATAAAGACTGTCTTTTTCAATTTTCTGTAAGATTTTTATCATAAATGGGTGTTGAACTTTGTCAAATATTTTTCTGTACCTATTGAGATGATCATATGAGTTTTGTCTTTGGCTCTGCTTGATTTGCATATATTGAGCCATCTGTACATCCTTGGAATGAGTTCTATTTGGACATGGTGTAAAATCTTCTTTATGATATGCTGCATTCTATTTTCCAATATCTTATTGAGAATTTGTGTGTCATGAGAAATATTGACCTCTATTTCCCCTTTTTGGTTTGGTCCTTCTCTGTTTTTTGTATCACGGCAATGCTTGCTTCCAGGAGTGACTTTGAGAATATTGCTTCCTTTTCAATTTCACTGAAGAATTTCTCCAGTAGTGACATTGGATCTTTTCTAAATATGTTGTAGAATTCAGTAGTAACTCCATCAGGGATTGTGATTTTCCTTGTAGGTAAATTTGTAATTACATTTTCAATTTCTTTGAGAGATATTGGGTTATTTAGAATTTTTATTTCTTTTTGATTCAGTTTTGGTAATTTATATGTACCTAGAAATCTGTCCATTTCTTCTGAGTTTTCCATCTTATTAGAGTACAGGTTCTCAAAGTATTGATGGTCTTCTTAATTTCCACAGGATACATTATAATTTACCCTTTTAATTCCTAATTGCTTGAATTTGAGTGTTTTCTTTCTTTTTTTTTTTTGATAAGGTGACTGAGGGTTTGTCAATTTTATTTACTCTATCAAAGAACCATCCTTTGATTCGTTGATCCCTTGTTTTGTTTTCTTAGTCTCAATAGCATTAATTCCTGCTCTGATTTTTTTAGTTTTCTCCCTCCTAAAAGCTTTGGATTTGACTTGCTCATCTTTCTTCCAGAAGTTTGAGGTTCAACATTAGGTTATTTATTTTAATTGACTCTGTTTCCTGATGTGTGAGTCCACCACAATTAATTTCCTTCTTGGGACTGTTGTCCTTGCCAAAGAGAAAGAATGAAGAAGAAAGCAAGAGACTATCAAGGCCAACCAGAAAGATTAGAGACAATCTTTATTCACATGTAAATATCAGAAAACTAAGGAGGACTATTGAAAAAAAGAAGCAGGGCAGAGAAAACAAACCAAACAATCAAAGTCAAAACCTAAACAACCATCCCTCCAAAAATAAAAATTTCCTCTGGTGCCCCAGTTCTGTGATAGCTCCTTAGTCAGCATCAGAATCTGCACTGAGCAACCCCACCAAGTCTGCAGCAGGATTACTGCCAGGGCAGGGCTGATCTTGACCACAACACTGAGGCCTCTCATGCACTGTTTGTAGGGCCAGTTTAGTGCCAATGTCCCATCACCAGTCAAGGCTGCTCACCTACTTGTGCCACTGGTCACAGAACATGGGACTGCTTCCAAGGCAGTGTAGCTAGGGCTGAGACTGGCTTTTGGTCCTTGACAGAATGGAGTCTGGGTGTTTCTAGCTCCTACTTCTGGGCAGAACTCCCAGCTGTCCAAATGTTGGCTGTCTGCTGTGACTGGATGAACCTTTCTTTTTTTCCTCTCAGGGACACTGCTGTTGAAGTGCCCCTGTGGCCATTCTGCTTCAGAAGTTTAAACCCCAACCCCTTTAAAATAGAATGGAATGGCTGTTCTCTCCATCTGTTGTTGTTCCTCTGATTGACTCAATGGGAAGGATTTTAACACAAATCAAAGATATATAGGATTTGCCATATAGAAAAGGGAGTTAAAGTCTCTCCACAGAAAAGAAGTAGCATTTTCCGAATTATTCTTTTTATAGCCAACCATGTACATGATTAATAGGCACAACAAGCATTACAGCTTGTATTTAGATGTCACTCCAAAGCCTCAGAGGTTCATAAGTGGGGCTTTTCAAAGGTGGCTGGATCAGGAATGTGTGATACTGAGATGAAGGGTGTTAATAACTAAATTAGTTTAGCATAGTTCTGAATGTGGATAATGGAAGCCACACCCTGGGTGTGGTGACAACAATCAATAAGCTTTTAGCCTGGATGGAATAGAAACAGAGAGAGGAAAGACAGCAGGCTGCTGCTGCTGCTACCTCCTTCCTACCCTGCCATGGACTGTTTCTCCTCTGTGATGCCCCTCTGCCATGCAGCTCTGCCTTGTATCCAGCTGTCTATAGACTGAAACTTCTACAAACTGTGAGCTGAGATAAACATTTACTCCTTTAACTCTGGGTGTTAAGTGTTTCATCTTAGCAATGACACAAAATACACAAAGAAACCCAAGGAGCCTTCTACTTGTGTTACAACCATGTTTCCCCTACAAGTTCAGGTGGCACCCACAAAAGAAAGGGCAAAATCCCCAAGGCTGCATCATCACAGAGATGTTCCATTGCTCTACCTGAGAAACTGCCTTCATTATTTCAACTGTTCCTCAAAAAAATGCGCTATGATGCAGTGAAAATTCAATGCCGCTCTGTCCAAATTCAATGCCAATTTGTAGTGCTTTGTCAAATATGTAGACATGGGTGACAGCAGAGTGATGAAAGCAGATAGGCACAGATGTGCATATCACTCTACTGTCACCCAGAGATAGAGACAGACAGACAAACAAGTGCACTTGGCCTGGTCACTCACTGTAAGGGACAGAGATCTGGGGTGGAAACACACATGAGCAATGCCACCCATACACTTCAAGCTTAAATTTTTCATTTTTATTAGTACATGCAAGCATGTACTAATAACTACATTCATTGTTAAAGTGTATCTTATATGTCATCATATCAGAAAAACTGATAATCCTCCAGGGAGTACTGTTGTAACCATGACCAACTGTAGCATAAGACTACAAGAAACACTGAAAATGATAGAAAACTCCCAGGGTTTAAAATCCAAAGACACACTTTTCATATTAGAACAGTAAAACAAACTGATGACTTCGATGACTAAGTGTTCCCTGAGGATTTTGTTTATTTTTTTCATACTTTAATGAACTATTGGTTTTTTTTCATATTTTTTTATTTAAAGAGAAAAAAAACAGGAAAAAGGTAGAAATATTACAGAATTTTAAGAAAAGATAAATAGTAAGAAATCACTAGTTGATACATTACATATTGTTCTTTTAGAAATAGTTATTCAAGTTACAGGATTAAAGCACACAAAGTGGACACTAAAGCAGTGAGAGTTCAAACAGATCTGTTCAAGAATCCAACAAGAACCTAGAAATATGGTCATCAATCCCACACATAAACTATTGGTTTTTATCTTGAGGGAAGATAAATAAAGAGGAGAACAAAAGGAGAAATAATTTCAACACATAAAATGTTTCAAAATATTCTCCTTTCCACTCAATGTAGTTGAATAGGAGGAATAGATCCTGTTGGTGTATAGCATGGAAAGATTACAATTATTTAAGCAATTATTTCCTAATAGCAAGTATGGAGGACACTGAATTTTTCACACATAAAGACACCTTAATGTCCATGGTGAAGGATATGCCTATTACTTAATCTGATCATTAAACATTCTATAACTGAACTGAAATACCTGAAATGAAATCTTGTATCTCATAATTATTTACAATTGCTAGGTGTGAATGAAAAACAATCCTATAGTTTTTTAAACGTGCTTTACATCATGATATGGCTGGGTAACACGGAGTCAGTGAAAGTCTATAACAGCAAGTGAGAATACTCAAACTGTCCTGAGAATGGCATTCAGGACAGCAGGGGTTTGAGTTATTATGTAGAATCACAACAGTGGAAAAATTGTTTCCTTATATTGGCTACTCCTGGTCTTGAACATCTCATAAAACACAAGACTCATTCAGCAACAGACTCCTCTTTCAAACACTCTTCAATCCTTTCATAATTCTTTCAACTCATTTGTGTCTTGTTTTT
The DNA here is from genome assembly GCA_004027455.1 of Hydrochoerus hydrochaeris. NCBI lineage: Eukaryota > Metazoa > Chordata > Mammalia > Rodentia > Hydrochaeridae > Hydrochoerus > Hydrochoerus hydrochaeris. The sequence continues at coordinate 17,017 of PVLA01016614.1, forward strand.
GCTCCACAACTTCCTCATGGCAATTTTCACCTCTGCATTTCTGAGTGTGTAGATGATGGGGTTCAGCATGGGGGTGATGACCGTGTAGAACACAGCCACCAGCTTGTCTCCAGTGAAGGAGGAGGAGGGGCGCATGTAGAGAAAGATGGCAGGTCCGAAAAACAAGACAACCACAGTGAAGTGAGAGGCGCAGGTAGAGAGGGCTTTGCGCCTCCCTTCTGCTGAATGGTTCCTCAAGCTGACCAGGATGATGACATAGGAGCACACTAGGATGATGAGGGACACAACAGAAATTAATCCACTGTTGGCCAATACAGTGACACCCTCCTCAAAAGTGTCAGTGCAGGCCAGCTTGAATAATGGCTGCAGGTCACAGAAGTAGTGGTCAATCACACTGGGACCACAGAAGGGCAAAGGGATGGTGACCAGAATCTGAATTAAGGAGTGAAACAAGCCCCCCATCCAGGAACCAGCCACCAGCATGTGACACAGCTGGCAACTCATAATGTTCATATAGTGAAGAGGCCTGCAGATGGCCACGTAGCGGTCATAGGCCATCACCACTAGCAGGAGGATCTCGGCAACCCCAAAGAGATGGAAGAAAAATATCTGAGCCAGGCAACCCTTGAAGGAGATGGTTTTAATTTCGGTGAGTAGATCCATAATGAATTTGGGGACCACAGTGGAGGAGTAACAGATCTCCACCAAGGACAGGTAGGCCAGGAAGAAGTACATGGGGGAGCACAGGCTCTCACTGACACTGACCGTCAGGACGATGAGGCCGTTGCCCACCAGTGTGGCCAGGTACATGGGAAGGAAGAGCACGAAGCACACTCTCTGCACCTCTGAGCCCTGGAAGAGTCCGGTGATGATGAACTCGGTCACATTACATGTGCTGGCCATGGCTCAGCTCAGGGGTGCTGGATGCCAGGTTTTGAGAAGCCTAAAGTAAAACAAAGGTTCTAGCACTGATTTACTTCATTTATAGCACTGTCAAGGCTTTAATACAGTTGTCACTCAGCCATACATGTAGTAATATGTAAACTTTCAGCATTCAATGTCTGTCTCTTAGTGTTTTGCTCTTGTTTTTTTGTTTGTTTGTTTTTGTTACAGGGGATTGAACTCAAGACCTCACATTTTCCAGGCAGGAAATGTGCAGCTGAGTTGTATATCTGGTCCTCCTAGTGTTTTATATTGATTGAATTTATGTAATTTTAGTATTACAAATGAGGGTCAGATAAATCAGTACTTTCTCTAGATCACATAAATGTGATGAGTCCTGAGGCTCAAACCAGTTTTTCTGACTTTGATCACAGGTATTTAATTTATAACAAGGTATTGTAGAATTGGGTGCCACTCCAATACACAGCCCATATTTGCATTATCTTCGCCTCGCAATGGTGACTCTTCCTCCTGGGAAATCGTTTTGCCTATCTATCTCCCTATTTCCTTGCTGCCTTCACCTCTCCACTGGGGAGTGATTCAGTCCATTTTCTCTTGCTACCCTGCATCACTGCTGCCACATCCTCCTCAGGGCTGTCACTGACACCTCCATCACTGATGGCCTTAGAGTCCCAATACGCCCACCCCATCCACTCTGTTTCTGTGATCGGAACACTGCTCCTACGCCGTCTTTCTGCAGACCACATTACTGCTTGAGAATACCTGGGGCAACACTCCTTCCTCTAACTTGGTTTTAATCACTCTCATACTCTGAACCATCTCAATAATTTGCCCTTTTACCCATAAACTTCAACTAACCCCTAGCAAGGCCAGGCTGCAAATCCCTGCCACTGAACTTGCCTTCACCAGAGACACCCTCTCCTTCTCCCATCCTGTCCTGCCCAGCTCCCAAAACCTGCTTCTGTCCAGTCTGTTCAGTGAACCAGGCTTTTGTTTCCCCATCTCATGTGCATGTTCTCTTTTTTGAAACAAAAAAATACTTCAGTCATCCTTCTTATATATCAGTCTTCTCATACTATTTCTTTGCCCAAATCATAACACATTTCCACTGCCACAGCATCTCAGTGTTCTTAATAAGGAGACTAAGGCCCCTCTTGAACTGGCTACAACCTATATTGCACCTTACTGTCACTTACCTCATGAACACACCACGATGACTCCCTAAACTGAAAGGGCATCTCTCACTTGCCTGTTTATTACTCCTCCCTAGATAACCCAAAAACCTCTCTACTGCAAAAGGAAAGCATTCTCTTTTGTGTCCCTATAGTACATGATCATGTCTCTATAGAAATTCACAGATTGTTTTGGGGGGAACATAGCTTTGTGTCTGTGTCTTTACCCACATGTATGGATTCTACTGGTAAATTATACTGAATAGATATCTTAAATTTTTATTATTATTTGCATTTTTGTACATAGTATTAGCTAGCATCTCAGTAGTACTTCTATTCTAAGTAGTTTAGAATGTTCTCTGTACATGAGTTCCCCTTCCCATAGAGAGTCACCAAACCCTACCACATCACTTCACAAAAGAATTCCTGAAGCCCTGAGAGATAAATTGGCTAGCCCAATATCCTATGCTGCTTAGAAACTTTGTACAGGGCTTCAAGTCACATCACTTACCTTTAGGTCACCAGAGTTGCTGTGGGGTAGCTGTGCTTTGGAACATGGACTTGGACCAGAAAGATTTCAGATGCGCTCAAGGTATCTCCAGTTCAGTAAGAAGTGAGCTGCTCTGATAGAAAAGACCACTGTGCAAGGACTTGGTTTGTTTTGCAAAACTTGAGGTGGGAAGAATCAACCCAGTTAGGGTGGCTGGATTCCCTGAAGAGCCTGGTTGTTGTCCATGGAAGTCATCTTGGCAAATATGACCACTCGCTGATTCTGACTTGGAGAAATTGAGCTGGGAAAAACCACTGGGCTCCTCCCCGAAAAGCCTGGTCCTCAAGTGTGTAAGGTTTCCTTGTGAAAATCATCACCGGCTGACTTTTCACTGAGGCCCCAGTGAGCAAGGTGCAGGTCACACTCAGCTGTGTCACTCTGATGGTGCTGATGTTTGGAAAGACATTCTTCTAACCCCTCTGTGCACCCAGGAGGTGACAGAGGCTGGGGCAGATTAACTAGGTTCCCTAAACCAGTTGTACAGTGATGTGCCTGTTAAGTAGGTCAGAAGGCAGTGC
>PVLA01016615.1:0-20137 GCA_004027455.1 Hydrochoerus hydrochaeris
ACAGTTTTTCCCATGTATTCATTATAAAATATGCTTTATAGAAAAAATTAACGAAACTTTCAGATAAATAGGCTAATGCTACTTAAAAGTAAGTACCAGAAATTATATGTGCACTGATGTTCAACTTTTAATATTTTTGACTTGGGGTAATGTTATAATAAATGATCTTTATTCATACTTCTAAAAATATTACATAGAAATGTTTAATAGAAATTAATTCGAACAAATGATAAAGTGCTAACAGTTGAAATATATTTGATATATCCACAAACTGCTAATTTGTTATTCCTTTATGTTTATTTAGATTTGCATACACAAAACCAATGTTTTGGTAACAGCACCAAGTTTTTCATGTGTAAGGTATTATTCACAGTATGTTTCCTGTTATTTTCCAGAACATTATTCTTTGTGAAAATAATCTTTTGGCCTCAGGAGGAATATTGTAATTGGATGCATGGCAATATACTTTTGGTATGAAGCTATTGTGCTAAGGTTTAATATTTTTTAAATTACCTTAGCAATCAAGTCAACAGTTAAGGTGAGAAGGATATCAAGAGAGAAGAAAGGAGATGAAGAAAATATTCTTAAAACCTGAGAGTGACAGATACAAGAAAATAACTAGTTTTAAAGAAATTGTTGTTATGATTCTTGCTTATATTTTATTAGGAAGATAAGCCTTTTATAAGTGCTATGTTCCCTGCATATCATGGATAGATAGATTATATAAACTGAAATTGTAGGGTTGCTTTAAAATGTAATTCGAAGTGATACTGTCTTGTGAGACAATTTCTTCTTTGTGATATATACAATTATGAGGTTAATTTGAAAAACTGTAGAAGTCTTATAGGTCAAATTTTAATTTTCCTTTGTTTCCCAACTGTCATTATCCATAAAGGAATTATAAATTACTCTATTTTAGTTTTATCAGTTTTTGTGTAGATCAATTGTTATACATTAAGTTTTACATAATTGTGAATGCAATTGCTTCAATATTACATACGTATATCCTATTAATAATTGACTTCTACTGTACTGTTACCAGATTTTAGGATTCTGGTCTCCTTCTAGAGAGGTTTCTACTCTCCTGAACAAAGACTTGGTCAAGACCAGCATAACAGTAGCAATGTTTCAAATTTCTTCAGTGTAGGAAAATATACAAGGTCTGCAGATCAAATTTAGGCCAAGTAAATGTAGGAAAATATTCTTTACAAAATGGAGCAGGTTACCATGAAAGAACACAATAGCAAAAACTCAGTGAGTGTTGTCCTTTTACAGTTTTTCTTCTCAGACTGGTGTCCTCTGAAAAGCCCCATTTAGTTCTCAGCAGTCATAGGCAGGGCTTTGGTAACAGTTCTGCACATGTGTTCTGGGATTTTGTAATTAACAGATCACACCAGCTTTTGAAGCCAGCTTTTTACGCAGTCTAGTCTCTTGCCTTACTACCAGTTATTACATTTATATGTGAGTTGCCCTAATGCCTGCTAAATTAACTTGTGTTTAATAATAACAGGACAATTGAAGATGCATTTGTTTAGTATATATAACAAAGCACACGCCTATAACCCCAGGCTTTGGGAGGTTTAGAGATGAGGTTTGCAGCCAGTTTGAGGCCAGTCAAGACCACAAGGTGAATTCAAGTCCAGGCTGAATTATATATTGAGATTTTCTCTCAAAAGCATCCTTCTCCAGGAAAAAAGTTAAAATTATAAATATACTGGTTTAAACCTAAAAATAATTTTTAAGAATACACATAAAAATTTGCAATTCTGTATAAACACATATCTAACAATGATTTTATTTTCTAAATGATTCTGTAAATGTTATAAATATGTTAAAATCTTAATGTACTAATATACTAAATAAGAAGGAAGTATGGCTATGATTTTGCTTTATATCAAATAGTGCAGGTGAATTAGCTTGTAAAGGTAAATAATTCATGAAAGGATTTTTTAAATTACAACAAAATTTCAATTTATTTATGATACACATTTCCAAAATGGACTTCCTTTAAATTTTCAAATGTCCATGGAATAAATGGCCTATGACTTCTTCTATTATATCTGCATTTTCAATTTTTAACCTATTCGTAGTGTCTCTTTGAAGTCAATGGGAGCTCTGCATGTAGAAGGAATTCGTGGTGTGTGGAAAGAGATGAGAATTGCAAACATGGTTTTGAAACATTATAAAAAACATGTTTATTCAAAAATTTAAACAGCTAAGCTTACAGTTTATATATAATGTCAACACATTTACATACCAAAACCTCAAATATGACTCAATATTTTATTTTGCTTGGGGTTATTTCCAATATTTTAAAATGTAAAATTGTAAATGCTAGCAAAAATTTCAATGACTGTTCATGTCTCTATTTATGAGACTGCACAAGCAACATTTTAGCTCTATCACACTTGCCTCAAACACGTTATCCCCTGAATATCTAAACATTTCTTCTTATAACTACCAATTTTTTCTCTCTAGTGCTATTTTTTGTTAATGCTCTTACCCTGTTCATGTCTGTCTCATCTTTCTTAACAGATACCCCTTTATTTCTCTTACATTTATAAAAATTCTTCCTGGCTTTCAGCCTACTATCTCTGATCTTCTTTTCTCATTTCTTGAACCCATTTTTAATGACTGTCATCACCAAACTACTAGTACTGAGGTCACCAGTGATTTTCACACTATCATGTCTAATAATAGATTCTAATATTTTACTTAATTAACATTACTTGACATAGTTTATTGTAGTTTTCCCTGAAACACTTTCTCATTGGACTGTAGTTAAAAAGCAATCTCCCCCACCTCTTGCCATTCTGGACTTTGCTTTTTCTTTGCTGTGCTTTCCTAGGCCAGACTAAAGCATATTGCTCTTGACAGCTCAGTCCTTAGATATCTTCTTTTTTCCTACCTACATCCATTCTTTTTAGACATCATGTGGTCTTACAAATTAAACATTATATGTGATTTTTAAATTTTTTTCCAGCCCCTGTCTCTCTTAAAGATTCTAGAATTGATTTATTGTAGTAATAGACATCTTTAACTGAAACATCTCAAGATTGGACTCTTGGCCTCACTCCTATCATTAAAATAATTTTATTTTCGCTATCTCTCCAATCTCAGTAAATAAAAAGATTCTTCCAAATGCCCAAGTATCAAATCATAATTTTCTCCAAATCTCCACTGTATCCATAAACAATACTAAGACTCTATTTTCAGAGTATATGCATACATTGATTACTTCAAACCATCTCCATAATTACCACTGTACTCAAACCACCAATAATTCTGCCATGACTTAAAAATTGCTTCTCCAGTGTATTTCCTGATTCTATGATTCACACTTCTTTACTCTCTACATTGTGGTCAAACATGCTAGTAAGCCTGGAAGTAAAACAAAACAAAGCAAAACAAAAACACATTCATTCCTCCTGTCAGAATGCTTCAGTGCTTGATGTCCACAGAAGAGTCCACCAAGGTCTGTTTTGGTCTGCTTTCTGATGGTATTAGTGTCTACCATAGTTTTAGTAGTTTAGAAAGAAATCTACTTAGCTACAAATCTGAAACTCAAAGGACATAGTACTAATAACTGCTTAGCATCTGATAAGATCCTTTTTGGGGTGAGAGGAGAGTCTGCAGAGTTCTAAAGTAGTGTAAGATACCACAAAGCAGATGTTCTGATCATAAGAGTGAAGATCTTTTTCTTCTTATAAAAACCTGTTATATTGCACTATGACTCCACACTTAGGACCTCACTTAACCTAAGCTACCTTCCAAAAGTCTCACTTTCAGATGATATGTGAAATTAATTCTCACACAAGTTCTAAGTTACATGACAGCAAAGTCTTTTATTGGTTTTTTGTTTTCTGTATTTTTGTAACATAGACACTTGCCTGATACATGATATGGCCCAAATAAATACTTTTTGACTGAATGGAAGGACATCCGATTAGAACACACCCTCCAGTGATTGATTCTTCTTTGTAAACTGCTTGATAGAAAACTACCAGCTGTGTAATGAACATGTTGATTTTGAAAAAAAAATCTAATCCACATTTCAGGCATTTGACTCCTTATGGTTAGTCTTTTGTACTCTGTTTAATATATTTTCTTATGTTGAAGTCAAAATAATTTTCAACTCTGATTTACTCTGTAACCTTTTCTTTTGTTTTATTAACTGAGATGCATCTTGCAATTAAGTGCAGGAAGAAAACCTGTTGTGTTGGTTACTTTTATCTCTTTGCTGGGACAAAATACACACTGCCTAGAATTAAGGAAGGAACGGTTTATTTGTTGAGGTTTCAGTCTATAATCAGCTGGTTCCACAGCAAGGTAGCATGACAGAGAGGCAAAAGTTCAAGGTAGTGAAAAACAGAAAAATTAGCAATAACAAAGGGGGAGAATAAACCTCTTTTCCTCCCTTATATTTAAACAGGCTGCCCACTCCAGGATGAGTGTAGCACTCACACCATTTCCATTCCTTCTTGCACAGGCTGAGGTTATCTAGGACCTTGGCCCCCTGCTGAGTCATTTAGCTAAGCTTTTAAACTTCTCAAGTTGACACAATGAATCAACAGTTATAACATCCTAGGGCACAAATAGCCACTCTAGGGCATGTCCTCTACACCCTAGGATGTAGAACTGCTGAGTCACTTAGCTAAGCTTCTAAACTTCTCAAGTTGACACAATGAATCAATCATTGCATCTGTTCTCTTCAGTTTATATTCTTCAGAATCATATTGATTATTCTCACCACATCTATTTCCACATAAATAGCTATATGCTTCTGTTCCCTTGGAGTTGCAGGTGTTCATATGTTGAAAGATATCTGTGCATAACGGGAAATGAGTAATCAGATGATCTAAACTGTTTAATGCTCAGGATATTATTCTATCTAGCTTTGTTTAGAGTATGAAATATCAAGACAAGACATGATATAAAAATATGATCCATGTTTAAACTGTTTAAAAAGCTTGTTGCAATAAAAGACACATTACCATCAATCCCTCATTTTGAACACACATGTTCAATCATTTTTGTCACTGCCTGGAGCAGTTGTGGAACTCCATTTTCATGAATGTCTTTAGTTGCACTGTTGTGACTGTCTATTATCCTGAATCGATTCCAAATGTTATTTTTTTTTTGGTAATTTTGACTTGGGGGAAGAACCAGAATTCTCCTGGTGCCAAATCTAGTAAATAAGGTAGATATGGACACATGGCAAAGCTTCTACAAACCTGTTTCTCTATTGGTTGGCACTCAGCATCAGAGTTCACCATAATTTTGATTACACCTCATAAAGAAAATCATGAAAGGGGATTCCCATACCTGACAAGAATGATGGGATAAGTTTATATAAAGTTAGAGAGTATTAAATGAAATAAATAGGTTCACAAGCATTTTTAAGATTAGAGCTATTGAGATTTTTCAGGAGTAGACATAGGAAAAGCCATGTGTCTTTTACTGTGATACAATTTTTAAAATATAATCATTCACTATTTTTAGAAAACCCTTTGTATATAGAGATCAGTTGAAACATATGCAATGAAAAAATAAAACGTATTGAAATGGAAAAGAACTGAAATATTTATTATAAAAATCTGTTAATTACTAGCATTTCAAGAATAGATAAACAATCTTTTCCATGGGTGTTCAAAACAGTAAGAAAAGTTAAAGCTAGAATTGTTACTGGAAATACCAGAGAATATTTCAAAGACAGAATTGCCATAATTTTATGTGGGATGTGTCATGTCAGATAATTACTGGAATGAAATTAGCATCTTTAAATAAAGCAATGCCTTTAGCTGCTCCATTCCAGTAAGCTGAGGAGTGAATGGAAAGAATGGCATAAAATCAGCAAAAGTAATAATTGTAGTCAATTGTTGAGTCATTAGTCACTAAATACTAAATAGACAGTGGTACCTGCAATATGCACACATTATATTTGAAAGCCTTATCTTTTAAAATAGTTTTTCTTTACAGCATTTTAAGTCTTTTTAATTTTACATATTGGATTCTTACCCCTATTCAAATAATCCTTAAAGTAAACATTCTTTTATCCCAGGTCAATGGAACAGTGCCTAGTCAATTTATAATTTAGTTGAGCCAATGACTCATTGAAAATGATGTATACATGCATAAAAGTTTGCTTTAAACATGTAAACATGCATTAATTTTTCATCCTTTGTATAACTCTGGTCTTGTAATGCAGCTGCTTTGTTCATTTCTAAGGTGTGTTGTCTTTGTATAAATCACCAATGATATTTTATTAGTTTTAATATTAGCTTTTTAAAAAGGAAAAAGAATTTAAGTATTTATAAAGAACACTGAATGCAGACTGATTTCAGTATCTTATGAAATTTTGAAATTGTATTGATATAATTAGATTTTAATAATTTTTGAGTTGCTAACATTTGCTCAATCATTGTAAATCATTCACTTTATTTTCCAGGAATTCAGTTTCTATTTTTTATTTATGTATTAGCAAAACATGTGATTATATTACATAATTATATAGTCACTAAAACTCCCATAAGAAATATGACAAATGCAACAAACTCTTCAAATTGCCCAGGGAAACAAAACTTGGCCACCACAGTTTTGTTTCTTTCTTTTATTTTTAACTAGGAATTGAACTCAGGAGCTTGCTCTTACCAGGCAGTTGGCCACCATGTTGAAAGTGAAACATTTCAAAGTCACTAATGAGTATGAACAAAGAGAGACACGAAAGCTTTTATGATACTGTGGTTCTATTAAACAGGAGACACAGTCGAAAAACCATTTTTTTAAAGTAATTAAAATGTACATCTTTATTATTTGGCATGGTATTTCCTTTAATTCAATTTCCTAGTAAATGAGAACTTCAGGAAAGTAAGCCATAAGTGAATTTAGCAAACTTAGGGAGAAAGAAGAAAAACAATAGTTGGTACTATCCACAATTTAAAACTATACATTTTCATTTCTAATTGAAATCTAGTGTGTATTAGATTTCAACTAGAAATATAATACTTCAATATATGTGTATAATGTAGATAGATTAGATCAAAATAATGGGCATATCCATCATCTTTACTGCTTATCATTTTCTTGTTTTGGGAATGTTCAGAATCTCCCTTGTTAATTAACTGGTATCAACCATACTTACCCTCTTTGCTACTGAATATTAGAGGTCATTCCCTAATATCCAAGTGTACCTATGTACCAGTTAGCCATATCTTCCCCATTTCCACTTCCCCAGTCCTGTCTAGACTCTGGTAACCACTCTTCTACTATATTCTATGGAATCACTTTTCCCTCTTCTACAGGTAAATGTGAACATGTTCTATCTATCTTTTCTTGCCCAACTTACTTCGCTTATCCCATTATCCTCAAGTTCTATCCATATTGCTATAAACAATAAAATTTTGGTTCTTAAACTGGATATCCATATGAAGAACGGTGAACCTAGATCTCTATCTCTTAAATATGTATGAATTCAAGTAAATATGGAGAAAAGATTTAAATATGAGATTTGGTATACTGAAAGTACAGGAAGAAAATGCAAATTAAATGCTTTAGGTCAAGATCCCAAAAGCTCATGGATACAAAGCAAAATTTGACAAAAGAGGGTCTATCAATCTAAAAAGTTCTGCAAGGCAAAGGAAATAGAGTGAAGAGATTATCCACAGAGTCAGAGAAAATATTTGTAAAGTATTCATTCAATAAGGAAATGATATTTAGAATACACAAGGGACTCAAATGATTCCACAGAAAAACTCCAGATACTCTCATCGAAAATGGTCAAGTGATTTAAATTAATATTTATCAAAAGAAGATCTGCAAATGACTAAGAGTGACATGAAAAATGATCAGCAACACTAATCAGCAAAGAAGTGCAAATCAGCACCACAATGAGGTAAGATCTTACAACATTTAGAATGGATACTATTTAAATCATAAAAAATAATAAATTCTGGTGAGGATATGAAAGAAAAAAATGTTCATATCCTGTTGGTAAGAGTGTAAATTAGCACATCCACTAGAGAAAACAATATATAGGTTCATAACGCTTAGTGAAATCAATCATACACAGAAACTTAAATACCACATGATTTCTCTTATATGAGAAATCCAAAATTTTAAATAAAGAGCAAATTAAATTATAAATAAGAGGAAATATGAACATATGGAAGAATTGGTTAGGGAAGAAAAGAGAAAGGAAAGTAAAAACGATTGGAATATGAAATATACATGTACCAACTCTCCAAAATGAAGTTATCCATTATGTATCACAAATATGTACTAAGAATTAAAAAAGAAAAATTGAGAAATAGAATTATTGTATATAATTCAGCAATTGCAATATACAGTGTACATAGTCAAAATAAACAAAACAAATATGTTCAACAAAACTTCCATAGTCATTTAATGTAAGACCTTTCACAAGAGTCAAAATATGGAATCAACATGGAGTTCTACAGAAGCGTAGATGGGATAAACAAAATGTGGCACATACACACAATGAAATAACTGCAGATTGTTTAATAACTTAGTAGTTAGGCCAATCTTGGAATGGATCAGAGAAATGATGACTGATATAGCAATGCCATGCAAATCCTTGTTTCTTATCCCTGATTTATGTCTGAAATGCCAGAGTCATGTATTTACTTTTGATACCTTATCTAGAGCTACCAGATTCATGAATTTGTTTTAACATAGTATAAAATTTTTACCTTTTCTCTACCTGATTCTTGACAAGTATATCAAAGTGGAGATCAAAGTGGAACGTCTGGTTTCTCTTTCTAAACCTACCATCTAATAGACTCTCTCCTGGACTCTGTCTTGCCATGCCTTTCCTAGGTCTACTCCTGAAAAATCTAAATAGCTATAATCTTAAAAATGCTTGTGAACCTATTTATTACTTCTTATTTCCATTATTACTACACTGGCTAGGCTACAGCCCTCCATACCTCAAATTAATCAACTGGCTTCAGTTAATCTCATCCTCCACAAACTATTCTCCTGAGTAATCATTTTTAAAATGTAAATGAGCTCATATTATTCCCTTGAGTCCTCTAATAGATTCTCATACAATGAGAACCAACTCCTTACAGCAAATCAAGACCCTATAAATGTTTAGGGTCTTGACCTCTCTTTAGCTTCTCTTCCATTTCTTCCTTCTATTGACCATTATATCTCAATCTCTTTTGCCTTACATTATGCAGGTATCTACTATATGAACAAGATATTCATTTCCCGTTGATCAAATTAAAAGCAAGTCACATTCTAAAGTCAATCACTCGATTTCTGTTTATTATACAAAATAATAACCTGATATGGTAAGCACAGAAGATAAGGATTATCCCAGAATCTAAGTGATTATTTTTAGTCTTGGCTTCAAGAGGATTATAATTTTATGACAGTCAATATATTTTAAGCCATCAGGATACAATTAACTGTAAATAGAGTTCTACTTGAAGATATACCATAAAAACCTACTGTGAGATACAAACTAGGAAATGGGTCCAAGGATTTCCACAGGAAGAGAGCCTATATAAGTGAAAATCCTAACAAGGACGCTTGATGGTGATCAGTGATCATACCTGTAGCTGTTTATAATAACATGTGTTCTAGGAACTTCTACAGGGTCATGATGTGTTCTAGGCTGCAATCCATGAGAAATCTACATTTTACCACCAAAAAAGTCAATATTGTTCACATTAGAAACAACCCAGTCAGTCATCTAGGTTACTCATAGCACTTTTCTTTTATATTTTATCTTTTATGAAATTTATACTTAGCCAGTTGCTTGGAAGGTGTTATTGTGGGTTTCAGTGTCTGGTGTTTACAATAATTCAAGCTACAAACCCTATGAGGAATACTAATGAGCTTCCAAGGGAAGGGAGAAAAAGCTGACAGGACTATTGACCCTCCCTATTTATGGAACTATATTCCCAGTGTTACAGACTTAAATATATAGTGAGTTTTATAAATAAGGTTGCATCTTATATAGTGAGTTTTATAAATAAGGTTTCATCTGGTTGGGAGAACCAGATGAAAATAAATATGCTATCAAAATTTAACTCTCTGGACATTAAACTCAAATGATTTAGTGTGATTCCCATTATGATGGACTATATCTGCAAAATATTACTGAAGTATTAAAAGGGAATATTTTGTCATTTCTACTCAAGTCTAAAAATCAATGTACACAAATATTTTTATGTCATCTATCTGTGCACAACATAAATTATGCACCAAATTAACCTCGTGAGATTATTTTTTATGATTTAATGATACTAATAATGTACATAAAAGAAAAAGTTAGGAAATGTGGAGAGATCATTTGGTAATTCTGGTATAATGAATTCTACCTATACAAAAATATAAGCTTAACAATGTAAACTTTTTTTCTATTTTAGTGTTTTTTGTGTGAGTCAAGCAACAATCCATTATAAATACGAATTCATTGGTTCCCTTCCATTCTATTAACTCAAAATCTTCAGGAGTAGATCTAAAATATCATTATTCACACAAAGTTGAAAATTTGTCACACAACTACTTATTTCCAAAGTCTAACATATTTCTATTACATGGGAAATATTTGTAAGAGGGAAGCACTACTCTTGCAATTAAGAACTATAAAGAAAACTTTTGTCAATTACTTAGAATCTTATCTTCCTTTCCTGGAAATCTAAAAAACTCTTCTTATAGCAAAACAGAAGCATTTGTTCCTTGGACTCCTTCCAAGAAACTGGTTAAATGTAGGTTTCATAAAAGATAAAATATACAACAAAAAAATTAATGGTTAATTTAGATTACAGCCTGGGTTATTTCTGATACAAACAATGTTGATTTTTCTGTGGTAAAATGCGGAACTCTCAGGGGTTGCAGCCTAGAACACAGTCCTGGAACAGTTCTTGTGCACATAGGTGTGAGTAATGATTGTGGTTCCCTTCAACTTCAAGTGTCCTGCTTAGGATAATGTTATGGGAAAAATATGAGAAAAAAATTTTTTATTTAAACAGAAACAAAAACATGTAAAGGGCAGAGATAATACAGAATTTCAAAAAAAGATAAACAATAAGAAATCACTAGTTGATAAATTACATATTGTCCTCTTAGAAGTAGTTGTTCAAGTCACAAAATTAAAGCATACAAAGTAGATATTCAAACAGTGAGACTGTAAAACAGCTACGCATGCATGAGTCTCTACATGTATTTCTATCCTTTCTGTATTAGAGGGAAAAACAAAACTTAGCAAGACAAAACAAAACAAATTCCTATCAAAACATGAAACCAAGAAGTTATATAAAACCACAGTACAAGGTGACCTACAATGATTACTGTGTTGCTTCTTATTATCTTCAATAGAATTGGCTATATCATTAGGCATAATTGAATATAGCAGTATAATTGAATAGAGCAGTATATAGCAATATTAATAAAAAAACCATTGTAGACAGTATAAAACTTCAAAGGCAGGTAATAATCAAATCATAGTGGATATTCTAGTGAATCTTGTCATCTTCAGTGCAGTTGCCTATACTCTCAGACATGATACTATCAATTGTAACAGCTTTGAATAAAATCTATCAATACAAAACAGCAATCTAACAAACCAGATTCGATTACGATCAGTCATGGTAAAACAGTGTAGGTTTGACAGAGCTTTAGATTAAGTTAATAGGAAATAAAAGATAATTACCGTACTATATCCTGTTATTTTTGGGATTACTGTCTGTGCCCTCAAATCTAGTACAGGTAGAATGACTGGAACAGAATGTAATACATCTAAGCAGAGTGGTGTGAGTAATGTGGGTTTTAAATCTTGGTGAACTATTAACAATATAGTGTATCAAGGCCATCTATGTTAGAGATTCCAGTTATCCTTCTCTGCCTCATTTCTGCTATGCTATTTTTCTGCCTTTGTTTGTCTAGTTTTCTCCTTCATTCTACTGCCTGCCCCACTCATTGAGGCCTTTCTGCCACTGTTCCTAAAATCCTGGTATTTTTTTTCTCTCTCTCTAGAATGTCCCCCAGCACTCCCTGCAGGGTTGGATTGACGGTCTCAAACTCCCCCAGCTCCTCTCTGTCATGGAAGCATCCCATCTCTCCATTAATTTCTAGTGACAGTTTTTCAGGGCACATCAATTTGGGTTGGAGGCCATCCTCCTTCAGGGCTTGGAAGACAAGCCCCTCTCAGTCCAATGGTCTGTGTCAAGAAGTCAGCCGTGATCCTGATGCGCTTACCTTCATAGGTAATGTTTCCTTTCTCCAATGGCTTTTAATATTCTGTTTTTATATTGAATTTCTCGTATGTTGATTATTACATGTCTGGGTGTAGCTCTGCCTTGGCTGTAGGTGGCTGGAGCTCTGCATGCCCCATATAACCGAATGTCATTTTCTTTTCCCATGCTTGGGAAGTTTTCCTCAATTAAGTCCGTGAACAGCATTTGCAATTCACCTGTTTGTATTCCTGCTTCTTCGTTCACATTTCTTATTCTTAAATTGTAGATTCTCTTGTCATTTCCAGACCCTGTACTGTTATTGCCTATTTCCTTGTTATCTTTAAGAGATCTTTCATTTCATGATCACACATTGCAAACTTTTTTTTCAAGTTTTGATAGTCTATCTTTAGTTTCTTTTAAGGAAAAGATGGGAAAAATTAATCAGAAAAAAAGAAATTAAGGTTTTAAGAAATAATGACATTTGGGGGAAAATAAAGATTTTAGTAAAATACATGAATGCATTAAAAATAAAATTATTTTAGTCCATAAAACAATATAAAATATTTTAACTATATTGATACAGAGAACACAAAAAGGCAAAACAAAGAATAATCCAAAGCTAGCACATTAGCATGATTTACACTTCATTTTTTTGTTTATATATTTTTCATAACAAGTATTTCAGAGACTTCCACTACTTAACTTATCAAACAAAGAAAATAACAAAGATTGTCATGAAAATAAGTGAGAAACCTAAAACTTATCTATAAGAATTTTTACCAAATTGAAAGGTAAGGGCACAGATACAAGAATTTAAAAAAAAAGAGAATGCACCTGAATTTTAATATGAGTTAATTTGTATTCGTAATGAGGCTTTAAATGAGAAAAAATATAAAAAGACATATAACATAAAATGTGGAAATTTTATCCATTATAATTTTAGTTTCTAACTATACTTCTCAATATTAAGACCTTAAATAATTGCCTTGAACCCCTTTAATGTTAATGAATAAAAGCATACATTAGATATTTTACATCTCCATATCAAACTCCCAAAGTATTTGTTAAAGAAATATTTTTTAAAGTATTTGAAGTGATGGAAATGATTTCCATATGGTATGCTTGCATATGCAAAAAGGAAACTATTTTTCTAATCTAAGGGAACATCTGCACTTTATAACAAAGGTGTGTGTGTGTGTGTGTGTGTGTGTGTGATAGTCTGTTTTTCATGCAGAATGGTTAGGCCAATCATTATGTTATTTTTCTTCAATAGCAGAAGTGTAGTTCCAACTCTTTTGTTTTAATTAGTTTTAACCTGATAGTTTTGCATGTTTTTTGTTGCTGTTTTTTTCATGGTTATGCCTAATTTTTGCCCAATAATACTTGAGGATCAGAATATATTAATAGCTGCAGGGAAGAAAGAGGTTAGACACAAACACAGATTATTCTAAGAACAAAAAGAGCTAAATATTCTTTTATGTTGATCATACCTATAGATATGGCTATTACTATTAAAAACCAGACATCACACATACATTACATGTCAACAGAGAAATTCAATTAATATGATTTTTAACATTACACAAAACTTCCATTGTATGTTATTTACATGAGTAAATCATGATGAAATGTGACAAAACTAAATTAAATCACTGCTGTAATCAATTAGGCATCAGTTGCTACTTTTATTCTGGATAATTAATTTTCTACTTTGCTAAATACATTTTGTTGTGTTAATTAGAAAACTATAATACTGATACTGTCTATAATACTGTTGAAGGGAAACTTTTTATTCTTTTTCTAAATTTTGGATTATTTATACATTCAGTGAGTACATCAAGGCTCACAAATCTGACTCTATTGTATTATAAAAGTATGATCTGTGACCCATTAGAAGAATAAAGTGCATTGCTAAAAAATGACATCGCGCACCTTCTGTCTTCTGTTCATGTGATTGCTTTATTTTGGGTCATCACTCCCCTAGGGTTTTCTTACAAAGACAGCTGGTTACTTTTTCAGTGGTAGGTTCTTTAGAAAATACATTGTGTACATTTTAATTTGGCTTTCCATATGTTATATGTGTGTCAAAAATCTTATTCTGCACCAGGAATTAAAATTCTTCACCCATCTATCCATAGTTAGAAAACACAAAATACAAAACTGAAGAGGCTAGACAATGTATGTACGTGAATGTGTGATATGAAACCCACGCCACCAAAATGTTTTTTCTCTCTGTCTCTTTCTCTGTCTCTCTGTCTCTGCCTGTGCCTGTCTCTGTCTCTGTCTCTCTCATAAACTATGTTAGAGATAAGAGCCAATGTGGTCAGGTTTCATTAGTGATTAAGGCTTTCCACTTTATGTATCAGGCTTAATTCAATCAGGTAACTACATTCTACTTTGAGGTCATGTCATTTACTTTAGGTATGATGAAAATATGCATTGATACTTAACTAATTTTTACTGGAGAAGAAGGTAACATTGCATACTAAAAAAAAAGATATTTCCGTGATATATTCATTTTTAGGCTATGAGTCATGGCACTGTATATAATTGTTTTGTTGACATTGAAGATAGAATACTTCAACATTTTCTTTTTCTGCTTATCACTTTAGCAGATTGCTAGATTACTTTTCCCTGATTAAAAATGGCTATTTCTTATACAGGCTACCTCATATATTGTCAGTTGATATTAAAAGCAATAGGTAATTCATCTCCCTTTCATAGTTTACATAATGTTTGAAAATTTTGCATGATTTCTTTACCATATCTGTGTCTCTAGATTTCAGTGGGCTACTCATCAGTTTAAAATGACAGTAACACTTCTTTTACCAGCCCGCCAACAAACTGTGGACTGGTGTTTTCACTCTGCTCTTCGTTTTTATCAGCTTAGATTTAAGGTGGTGTTATGGCTTACATATAAAATATTCCCCAAAAGCCTCCTGTCTTTGAAAGGTGAATGGATCATGGGACATTGTACTCATCAGTAGATTAATTCATTGAGTACATTGGCTGAGTGTGTTGTTACTGAGTGGGGCCTGCTTAAAGTGGGTCGCTGGAATCAAGACGTGAACTTTTGTCGGTAGCAATTCTCTTTCTCCTCTTTCTCTACTTCCTGGCTGCTATGCATAAGAGGCTTTCCTCTGCCACACCCCTCTGCTGTACCATTCCCACTTTGAAGATAATCAACCATGGACAGAATCCTCTGAAATATGAGCCAAAATAAAACTCTCCTCCTTTAAACTATTGGTGTAGGATATTTTATGCCACCAACAGAAGAATTACTAATGCAGAAAACTGGCACCAGAGAATTGCAGTCATTGCCATGACTGTACTAGAACATGTGGTTCAAATGCCTTTGGAAATGGATTGTAAAAAGAGTTTGAAAAAGTTTGGAAATGCAGGTTAACAAATCTCTTCTGGACTGCTGTAAGCAGAGCCTGTTGGATGATACTTATCAAAGATCAGAAGACTAGAATATATTAGGAATACAGAAAGTACAAGGTCATGTCTGTAATGTTTGACTTGAGAACAAGGATTGCATTGGAAACTGGACTAGGAGTCATGCATGTTACATTCTTACACAGAGCTTATCTACAATTTGTCCACATTCTAAGATTTTCTGCAAAGCTGAATTGAAGGTGGACTAACTAATGTTGTGGAGAAAATGTTAGGGCAACCCAAAGTTTAGTCTGGGGCATGGGTACAACTGGTTGATTTTAATTACATTTTACAGTGAAAACTGAGTTCAAAAAACAGATGTGAAAAATCTGCAGTTGTGATCATTCATGGACCAGATGTAGAGAGAAGGTCTCAACAGGAAGCAAGCCCAGTCTGGAATCCAGTGCCACCTGCGGGCTGCTGCTGGACTGGAACAGCCAGATCCCAGCTCCTTCAGGTGCATGAGCTGGCAAACAAGAAGTACCAACACACACACCCCACCCTCCTGCAGTAAGCAACCAGCTTCTCTGGAGAAACACAGGCTGTGATGATAGCTATGGAGGTGAAATGCAATTGGATACCTGTGGTGCTTTGGTGTTTCACTAAAATTGTAGGCCTAGGACCAGTGGTCTGATTATAAGTTTAGAGGATGGTGGTATGCAATGTGGCATCTAGGGGGGGGATCTCCTACTGAGGGTTGCAGCCAATGTTGATTACCTATGATCTTGTTTTGGAAGTCCTATATCGTTTCCATTGTTTTCCTGGGTTGGGTTTTATTTTCTTTTGCTTTATCTGATTATGTCAAATCAGTGGCAGGAGCAGCTATTTCAAAGATAGCAAGAAATATTATGGTAGCAATTTTGGATTCACTACTGGCTTGTTTTTATTGCATTCATTGTTTTGTTTTTATTGTTTCTATTCTACTCTGTTCTGTTTGATTTTTACTATGTTTGAAGTTATTTTGAAGACATCAAGAGACATTATGGTAACTATGATTAATTTTGTAATGTTTTGAAGTCCTGTATCTCCTACACTGGTTTGTTTTGATTGATTTTATTATGTTAGATCCTCTTTGAAATAAAATAAAATAAAAACTATTTTAAAAAGTCTGAAGTTGCATCAGAAAAGAATTACATGCAAAGTTGGAGACAGAGGAAGCATATTTGTTGAAAAAAAACAACATTAACAAGAAGTCAAATACTTAGCGTGGTGCGGTGGAACATTCCTGCAATCTCAGCACTAAGAAGGCTGAGACAAGATCTCCATGAGTTTCAGGGAAGCTTGGGCTACATAGTCAGTTCAAGGCCAGTTTGAACTGCACAGAGAGATACTGTCTCAAAGAAACAAACAAAAAACAAAGCAAAACAAAGCAGAAGCCAAATATTTTGCATTACGATGATAGCAATAGGATAGATTTGTTAAAGGCGTTTTAGGAATTAGCCAGATCTTCCTGCACAGGCATGGGAGTGTAAAATGGTAAATGCCTTTGAAAGATTTTTGCTTTGAGAAGAGACCCCCAGCATGTCCAGATGTTTAAAACCTCCTAGGGAATTCTAATGCGAATTCAATCATTCAGGCACTTAAAGATTACTGTGACACAGTTCATAGAGATAAAGATACTGCTTGAGCTGGAATCATTCATGAGAAGCTACAGAATGTAAAAGTTATGGGTTTCTGGAGGTATACACTCAGAATTCAGACTAAGTCCTGAGAGATTAAGCAAAAATACATGACGGGGTCTGTTTTACTTACTTTCTCATTGCTGAGTCAAAATACCCCACACCAACAAGTTAAGGCAAGAAGGGTTTATTTAGCTCACAGTTTGGAGATGTTATAATCTCTAATCCACTGGCTTCAAGGCAGAGTGACACATAGCATAGAGGCAACAGAGGGGCACTGGCTTCAAGGCAGAGGATAATGACAAATGGAGAGAGAGAGAAAGAGAGAGACAGAAAGAGACAGAAGGAGAGAGACAGAAAGAGAAGACAGCGAGAGAGAGAGAGAGAGAGAGAGAGAGAGAGAGAGAGAGAGAGAGAGAGAGAGAGCTCTTTCTGTTCCTTATATTGTATCCAGTAACTCACTCTGAAGAGGGAAGTTTTATAGATAGGGTTGAAGAGATTCTCACCTTGAACTAGAAATTTGCATTAGTAGTACTACATGCAAAAGCAGCTGACTTTGAGCCTAAGCATATCTTATATTTTCCAAAGGAAATCAGGCTAAACAGAGTGCTCCATTGCAATAGTTTTCCTTGCCTGACACATAAAGCCATTAATGTGGAGAATTACGTGTGTGTGGGTAATGAAAAGAAAAAGATTATGAAAGAAATTAAATGTGGATAGTATGTATTCTATAAAAATGATAAAATAAGATATCCTACACACTTAGATAAAAGAATTATGTGAAGAAGTGATATGTTACTAGGGATAATGTATTAATGCTGTGAAAAAAGCTTCAAGGTGGGGGACAGATAATTAAATCAAGAAAATATTCTTTCAATCATAAAGCAGATCCTGATAAAAGGATCTTTAAAATCCAATAGTGGCAACTGCAAATTCTTTTGGTGCTCAGAGAGATAACATAACTGTACAAGATATAGTGGGAATTACTAACTGAGAGTATACTTCTACATATAGATAATTTAGACAAAAAAAATCTGTCTTCAGGGCCCAAAAACTGTCAGTTTTGATACCTCTTTTCATGAATATAATGATAACTTTTGGTATATTCGTGAAATGTAGAGAGAACAGAATTTACATGTACTAAAACCTATGGAGTATGAAAAATATTAAGATTTTACACATAGCATATATATAATATATAGAGAGCATATACAATTATCTGTTTTCAATTCCTCATTTTCCATTTCAAAACTAAAGACTTGAAGTGTGGAAATTTTTGATAAGGTTATAAAGAGTAGACTTAGAAATAAAATGTGCATTCCCTTCTCAAAGACCACTGCTTTCTATGTGAGATGATACTGCTGTGATCTGTTCCATACATATGTCATTGGCCACAGCCAGCATTGTGGCTTAGCTCAATATCTTTAGACAGGGAAGTTGACTAAACTCATGATAAATCCACAGCAAATGTGTGAAAGCAGGGAGGTGAAACACTAAGGCCAATTAAGCAATTGACCACTCCACTTATTCAAAATTATTTAGAAATTAATCATTATTCAGATAATAATCATCATATGTCAGTATATTTTATATAAAAGAGTAGCATGGATAGAAAATTAAATATTTTTGTAGGTTTGGTAATGTAACACATATAATAAAACATTTAGAAGAAAATCACTTTGGATTATATTTTGTGAAAATTCTTAAACACAACTGAACAGTTTTCTTTCACTTCTCTTTCTTGTAAGAAAACTTCTGAGCACTTATTTGGGATTCATTTATTTAGCATACAGGTGATAGAGTCAGACTGTGCAAGTAAAAATCATGCCAAATGTAGTCTGATTCGGAGCACGTCATATATTTTCTCTAAGCCATATTCTCCGCAGCTATATAACAAGCATGACTTGTCACATCACAGAGTTGTTACAATGAACAAATTAAATAAATCAAGAAAGTCACTTATTGAAATACATTCCCTATGTAAGTAGTCAATAAATGTGAATGAGTATTGGTTATAGAAGGAATAATAAATTTTGAAATTCTCAAAAATAAAATAAATGTTCAAAGAATAGACCTGAGATGGTTTTCCAGAAACATTTCCTTTGGGTAAAAAACTATAATTACATACTTTAAGAATGCTAAAATACCAAAACAAAAATAATATGTTTGAACGGGAACATTTCTGCTTGTGATGCAAAAAAAAAAAAAAAACTAAAAAGTTTCTGTTTTTCTGTACAGACAACTGAAACTGTTTTGTATGTGTCATAAAAACTAAAACAGCTGGAAAGATTTACACAGGAAGGATTATTTCCCATGGACTATTCTCCATTCAAAAATCACTTTTTTCATAGCTTGACATGATCTTCAGGTTGAATATGACTTACATAGTGCTTAGAGTGAATATTTCTGATATTATCATACATGCTTATGGTTAAATACATGAAAAGTACCTTTTAATCAGTCCAAAACTTACTATGGTTTTTTTTCTTTTTTTTTTTTTTGTACAGGGGATCAAACTCATGACCTCGTGCTTGCAAAGAAGGCACTTAGGTCACTGAGCTAAATCCCCAGCCCAGTCCAAAATTTCTTAAAGATCATGTTCTACATTCAACTTCTAAAGACCATATAAAGACACAATGATTCTATTATCTATGTGTACTATTTCATAGGGTGATTGTAAGAGAAATTTTCTCTTATTAACAGTGCATGGTCTACACTGCTCCATGCTGCTCATCTCCCCCCAATATTCCGGGAATTGAGCCGTTATAGTTTAAAGCTGCCTAGGTTAAATTCAGACTAGGATAAAGCTGACTAGAAAACCTGGGTTGCGAGGTAGAAACAGCCCCATTCCATGTTTAAGGAATTTATGGAATG
>PVLA01016616.1:0-20141 GCA_004027455.1 Hydrochoerus hydrochaeris
GAAAATGGCGCCTTCTGCAGGATCTAAGAGCTATTAACAAGACTATGGTAAGCATGGGAGCTTTACAGCCTGGTTTACCCTCTCCAGTAGCTATTCCTAAAAATAACTTTACATACATTATTGATTTACAGGACTGTTTTTTCACTATCCCTCTACATCCTGATGATTGTTTTCGATTTGCTTTCAGTCTACCCTCTCCCAATTTTCAAAAACCATATAAATGATATCAATGGAGAGTATTACCTCAGGGAATGAAAAATAGCCCTACTCTCTGTCAAAAATATGTGGCTGATGCACTAACTATTATAAGGCAAAATTACCCTAATGTATATATTATTCATTATATGGATGACATATTATTATCTAGTGATAATATGGAAACCCTAAAACAGGTTCTTTCAGACACTGTTAAGGAGTTAACCAAATATGGATTAAAAATAGCCCCTGATAAAATTCAGATGGAACTAACTCTACATTATTTAGGTAGAATTATTAATTCTCCTGTCATTACCATTCAACCTATACAACTTCGCACTGATAAATTAAATACACTCAATGATTTTCAAAAGTTACTGGGAGACATTAATTGGCTAAGGCCTTATTTAAATTTAACTACCAAGGACTTAAAACCTTTGTTTGATATATTAAAGGGAGATTCAAACCCAAACTCTGAACGACACCTTAATCCAGAGGCTAATAAAGCCCTTCAGTTGGTAGAAAAAGCAATACAACAATCTCAATTACAACAGTTGGACTATCATAAATCCTGGATGCTACTTATTTTATTTACTGAATATAGTCCTATGGCCTGCCTCTGGCAGGATCAACCTATTGAGTGGATCAGCTTGTCAGTATCCCCAAAGAAAAATCTAATCACTTATTCAGAATTGGTAGCCCAATTAATTAGCAAAGGAAGAAAAAGAAGCAAAGAATTATTTGCCCAAGACCTTCAGATTATAACCATTCCAATTATGGCCCAGCAGTTTGAAAATTTGTTACAGAATTCTTTAAGCTGGGCAGAAGCCTTTCTTGGGTTTCTAGGAGAAGTTACATATCATCTCCCTGGTAACCCCCTACTGTTATTTCTGCAAAACATCCTTTTATCTTTCCTAAACTTTATTCTGAACAACCTTTAGATTATGCTGCCCTTGTTTTTACAGATGGATCCTCTAATGGAAAAGCTGCTTATCAAATAGATCATGTTAAAAAGGTGATAGACACTTGCCAAACTTCAGCTCAAAGGGCAGAATTAATTGCAGTAATTGAAGTTTTCAAACAAGCCCTTAAACCCTTTAACCTCTACTCTGATTCTCAATACGTGACCAGATTATTCCTTGCTATTGAAACTGCGGTTCTGTCACCCTCTTCCACTATAGTTTCACTATTACAACAATTACAACAGGTCATAAGAAAAAGAACTGCTAAATACTTTGTTGGGCACATTAGAAGCCATTCTTGCCTTCCAGGCCCTCTAACTAAAGATAATGCTGAAGTTGATTTATTAACTAAAACATATATTTTCTCTAACATAGAGTTAGCTATCAAGTCCCATAATCAACACCATCAGAATTCCAAGGCTTTAAGATACCAATTCAAGCTTACCAAGGAACAAGCAAGGCAGGTTGTTCGCGATTGTCCTGCCTGCATGACTTTTATTCCTTCTCCAAAAATGGGAATAAATCCTAGAGGGCTGAAACCAAATATATTATGGCAATTGGATGTGACTCACATCCGTTCTTTTGGAAAATTATCTTTTGTGCATGTTAGCATAGACACTTATTCTCATTTACTTTTTGCTTCTGCTAGGTCAGGAGAAGCCTATAAAGATGTAGTTCAACACATGATTCAGACATTTGCCTTGATGGGGGTACCTAAACAATTAAAAACTGATAATGCCTGTCTATACTAGTAAAAATTTTCAAAACTTTTGTAAGTTATATGACATTGAGCATTCTACTGGAATACCTTATAGTCCCCAAGGACAAGCAATTGTTGAAAGATCCCATCAGATATTAAAAAATCAAATCGAAAAAATAACTAGCATTGAGAAATATTATTCTCCTCATCACACTCTGCAACATGCCCTATTTGTTATTAATTATTTAAATATTGGACATGATCAGTTAAATAATATGGAAAGACATTGGAAATGTCCTACCTTAATTCCTCAGGTTTTTGTCAAATGGAAAGATTTAACTACTGGATTGTGGAAAGGCCCAGATATCTTACTAGCCTCTGGGCGAGGCTATTCTTCTGTATTTCCACATGATAAAAAATCCCCCATTTGGATACCCAATCACCTCGTCAAAACTGCAGCTGCTTCAAAGGATAAGGAGACCTCGTCCTCCCCTACTCCCAGGGTAGATGGTCCCGTCGATCACCATAACCCCATCACCTGAGGCAAAAGAAGAAAACAAAGTCCCACTCCCTTTTCTGTTTGGACATGCTTAAATTCTCCATTTGCATTACTTTTGGGTAATCTAAAAACTTTCTCTATAAGAAAAATAGAAGGGTCATATAAAATCCATTGTCAAAATTGCATTATTACTAATTGTATTAATTCAGCTATGTCAAAAAATTATACTCTTTTTGTAATCATCAACCCTCACACATACTTGTGCCTGTTAAAATATATGGATAATGGTTTGATGACCCAGGATATTATGTTATACAACAAGTATATGAATTAGGCCCAAAAGATTTGTAGCAGCTCTTATTTTGGGAATAACAGCCTAAATTTCTATTATTGCTTCTTTGGCCATTTTCACTACAACATTAATTTCAAATATAAACACAGCTATTTGGCTTAAATTTAAACATTAAAGTAGGGGGAGATGCGGCGCCCTTTTCTGTCCATGCTGCGTCCTAGTCCATCCACGCCTTGTGACAATTGCTTTTCCAGGAAAAGGACACCGCATGTGGGAATTGGGCGTGGGGATCTTGAAATGTTTTTTACTGATAATTGTAATTTGTGTAGTTCACATGTGTATGTTTTTATGTAATGCTCAATATGGAGTCCAGGGTGGAGACTCCAGGGGGGTTGCTGGAGGCCTTCAAGATAACCCCTTTGTGAGGACTGGTTGTGAAATTTTGCCTTCTGTGAATAATGTGAGAGAAATGGGAGAGCTCATGGAGGAGGATTTGCGGGGTTCCTGTGAGACAACTGCCCTGAGACACTGGACAGGCAGCCAAAGACGGGCAACTAGGACACATATGTTACACCACCGGCCGCCTAAGACAGGCACAGGACCTATTGCTGTCCTGCAGGCCCACGACGGGTAAGGCCTGGTTGGATTCATATGAAGAGTCCTTGACCTAAGACAGGCGCTCTTCTCACAGGAACTGCCATACTCCCGTAAGTGATAAAGGAAACAATGTAGGGAGCAACATAATAGCCTCACACGCATCTCTTCCTCCTGCAGGCCTCCAGGTGCCTCGGCTTACATTTCCCAAACTAACTAAGTAACAAGATTGAGATGTTACAAAGATGAAAAGAGTTAATTAACACCTGCTAAGCCTGGGGCGCTTCCTGCTTGGGGCTGGGGGTTGCTGCCAAGGTTAGCATATATATATTCCAGCTTCTAAAAAATAGAGTGGATTCAGATTCACTCACAGACTGGTGTGCAGTGTTTTTGGTCTCTCAATCGCTGACTCCTTGTCCACCTTTGGGAAACCCTAGCCCTGCTGCAGCTGGACTCCGGCACCACTTCCTACAAAATGTTTTGATGCTTTGGTGAAATACACAGCATACACTTGAAACTGATGCAAACTGCAGTGATTTCAACGTGCATGTACCAGGAATTCATTAGTTTGTTCTGAGAAACAAGTGATTTGCCCATTCGTCCTAATTAGAATGAATGTAAGCCATTGCAAACAACACGTTTCCTACAAATTGCGTTGAGACTTGTTATGAAATCACAGTGCACTCTTGAAATAGAACTAAAATGCACTGTTTTCACAGGGCATGTTCCAGGAATTCAGTAGTTTTCTGTGCTATACTAGTGATATACACATTCGTCCTAATAGGAACGAATGGAAGCCAATGCACAAAACCCGCTTCTTACAAAATGCCTTGATGCTATGGTGAAATACACAGCACACACTTTAAACAGATGTAAACTGCAGTGTTTTCAAAGTAAATGTACCATTAATTCATTAGTTTCTTCTGAGAAACAATTTATTTGTGCATTCATCCTGATTAGAATGAATGTAAGCCAAAGCACACAACACGACTCCTACAAATTACCTTGAGACTTGTGTTGCAGTCACAGCACACTCTTGAAATAGAACTAAAATGCAGTGTTTTGAAAGGGCATGTTCCAGGAATTCAGTAGTTTTCTGTGCTATACATGTGATATTCACATTCGTCCTCATAGGAACGAAAGGAAGCCAATGCATAAAACCCGCTTCCTACAAAATGCCTTGATGCTTTCGTGAAATACACTGCACACACTTGAAAGATATGTAAACTGCAGTGTTTTCAAAGTGCATGTACCAAGAATTCATTAGTTTTTTTCTGAGAAACAAGTGATTTGCGCATTTGTCCTAATTAGAATGAATGGAAGACAATGCACACAACATGCCTCTTTCAAAATTGCTTGATACTCCTTGTGAAATGCATGGCACATTCTTCACATAGAAGTAAAATGCTGTATTAGTTAAGCATATGTTCCAGGAATGCAATAGTTTTCTGGGCTATACAAGTGATATTATCATTCACCCTAATAGGTACGAATGGAAGACAAGGCACAAAACCTGCTTCCTACAAAATGCCTTCATACTTTTGGTGAAATACACAGCACATGCTTGAAACAGAATTAAACCACAGTGGGTTGAAAGTGCATCTACCAGGAATTCATTATTTTTTTCTGAGAAACAAGTGAGTTGCACATTTGTCGTAATTAGAATGAATGGAAGCCAATGGACACAACAGGCCTCCTACAAATTGCCTTGATTCTTCTTGTGAAATACACAGCACACTCTTGTAATAGAACTAAAATGCAGGGTTTAGAAAGGGAATGTTCCATAAATACAGTCGTTTTCTTTGCTATAGAAGTGATAGTCCCATTCATCCTAATAGTAATGAATGGAAGCCAATGCACAAAACCCGCTTCCTACAAAATTAATTTATAATTTTGGTGAAATGCACAGCACACACTTCAAACCGAACTAAACCACAGTTCTTTGAAAGTGCATGTACCAGGAATTCATTAGTTTTTTCTTAGAAACGTGACTTGCACATTCGTCCTAATTAGAATGAATATAAGCCAATGCTCACCACACGCCTCCTACAAATTTCCTTGATAGTTCTTGTGAAATGCCTGGCACACTGTTGAAATAGAACTAAAATGCATTGTTGGGAAAGGGCATGGTCTATGAATTCAGGAGTTTTCTGTGCCTTACATGTGATATTCACATTTTTCCTAATAAGAATGAATGGAAGCAAGGGCACAAAACCTGCTTCTAACAAAATGCCTTTTTCCTTTTGGTGAAATAAAAAGCACACCCTTGAAGCAGATCTAATCTACAGCATTTTGAAAGTGCATGTACCAGTAATTTATGAGTTTTTATTGAGAAACAAGTGAGATGATCTTTCATCATATTTAGAATGAACATAAGCCAATGCACACAACATGCCTCCTGCAAATTGCCTTGATACTTCGTGTGAAATGCATGCCATACTCTTGAAATAGAACTAAATTGCAGTACGTTGAAAGGGCATGTTCCAGGAATTCAGTAGTTTTCTGTGCTATAGAAGTGATATTCACATTTATCCTTATAAAACGAGTGTAAGCCAATGCACAAAAACTGCCTCCTACAAAATGCCTTCATAATTTGGTGAAATACACTGCACACACTTGAAGCATAACTAAAGTGCAGTGTTTAGAACATTCATGTAGTATGAATTCATTAGTTTTTTCATGAGAAACCACTGAGTTGCACATTCATCATAGTTGGAATCAATGTAAGCGAATGAACAATACACACCTCCTACAAATTGCCTTGTTACTTCTTGTGAAATGCACAGCACTCTTGAAATAGAACTAAAATGCTGTGATATGAAAGGGTATATTCCAGGAACTCAGTAGTGTTCTGTGCTATAGAAGTGATATTCACCTTTGTCCTAATAGGAACGAATGGAAGCCAATGCAGAAAACCGCTTCCTACAAAATGCCTTTATACTTGTTGTGAAATACAGTGCACAACTTTAATTAGAGGCAAAATGCAGACTTTTGAAAGCACACATACCAGGATTTCACAAGTGAAGTACACATTCGTCATATAAGAATGAATGGAAGACAATGCACTCAAACAGCATCCTACAAAATGCCATTTTACTTTTGGAGAAATACATAGCACACACTTGAAACAGAACAAAACCGCAGTGTTTTGAAATTGCATGTAACAAGAATTCATTAGTTTTTTCTGAGAAACAAGAAATTTGCACGTTCGTGATACTTAGCATGAATGAAAGCCAATGCACACCACAGGCCTCCTAAAAATTGCCTTCACCCTTCTTCTGAAATACATGGCACATTCTTGAAATAGAACTAAAATGCAGTGTTTTGAAAGGGCATGTTCCAGGATTTCAGTAGTTTTCTGTGCTATACAAGTGATATTCACATTTGGAATAATAGGAACGACTGGAACCCAATCAACAACCCACATCCTAAAAATGCCTTTATACTTCTGGTGAAATACACAGCACACACTTGAAACAGAGCTAAACTTCAGTGTTTTGAAAGTGCATGTACCAGGAATTGATTAGTTTTTTCTGAGAAACAATTGAGTTGCTCATTCATCCTAATTAGAATGAATGTAAGCCAATGCACACAACATGCCTCCTAAAAATTTCCTTGATAGTTCTTGTGAAATGCATGGCACACTCTTGAAATAGAACTAAAATGCATTGTTGGGAAAGGGAATGGTCTAGGATTTCCATAGTTTTCTGTGCATTACAAGTGATATTCACATTTGTCCTAATAAGAACGAATGGAAGCCAGGGCAGATAACCTGCTTCCAACAAAATACCTTTATACATTTGCTGAAATAAACAGCACACACTTGAAACAGAACTAATCCACAGCATTTTGAAAGTGCATGTACCAGGATTTCATCAGTTTTTATTGAGAAACAAGTGAGATGATCTTTCATCATATTTAGAATGAACATAAGCCAATGCACACAACGTTCCTCCTGCAAATTGCCTTGATACTTCTTGTGAAATGCATGCCACACTCTTGAAATAGAACTAAAATGCAGTATGTTAAAAGGGCATGTTCCAGGAATTCAGTAGTTTTCTATGCTATAGAAGTGATGTTCACATATATCCTTATAGAACGAATGTAAGCCAATGCACAAAACCTGCCTCCTACAAAATGCCTTTATAGTTTGGTGAAATACACTGCACACCCTTGAAGCAGAACTAAAGTGCAGTGTTTAGAACATTCAAGTTGTATGAATTCATTAGTTTTTTCATGAGAAACAACTGAGTTGCACATTCTTCATAGTTAGAATCAATGTAAGTGAATGAACACAGCACACCTCCTACAAATTGAATTGTTAGTTCTTGTGAAATGCACAGCACACTCTTGAAATAGAACTAAAATGCTGTGATTTGAAAGGGTATGTTCCAGGAACTGAGTAGTGTTCTGTGCTATAGAAGTGATATTCACATTTGTCCTAATAGGATCGAATGCAAGCCAATACAGAAAACCCGCTTCCTACAAAATGCCTTTACACTTGTTGTGAAATACAGTGCACAACATTTAATAGAGGCAAAATGCAGACTTTTGAAAGCACACATACCAGGATTTCAAACGGAAGGACACGTTCATCATATAAGAATGAATGGAAGAAAATGCACTCAAACCACGTCCTACAAAATGCCGTTATACTTTTGGTGAAATACACAGCACACACTTGAAGCAGAACAAAACTGCAGTGTTTTGAAAGTGCAAGTAACAAGAATTCATTAGTTTTTTCTGAGAAACAAGAAATTTGCATGTTCGTCATACTTAGCATGAATGTAAGCCAATGCACACCACATGCTTCCTAAAAATTGCCTTCACCCTTCTTCTGAAATACATGGCTAATTCTTGAAATAGAACTAAAATGCAGTGTTGTGAAAGGGCATATTCCAGGATTTCAGTAGTTTTCTGTGCTATACACTGATATTCACTTTTGCAATAATAGTAATGAATGGAACCCAATGACCTAACCCGCATCCTAAAAAATTCCTTTATACTTTTGGGGAAATACACAGCACACACTTGAAACAGAAGTAAACTGCAGTGTTTTGAAAGTGCATGTACAAGGAATTCATTAGATTTTTCTGGTAAAAAAATGATAGCACATTCGCCATAATTAGAATGAAAGTAAGCCAATGTACACAACACGCCTCCTACAAATTGCCTTGATACTTCTTGTGAAATACATGGCACACTCTTGAAATATAAATAAAATGCTGTGTTTTTAAAGTGCATGTTCCCTGAATTCAGTAGTTTTCTGTGCTGTACACATGATATTCACATTCATCCTAATTGGAACGAATGGAAGCCCATGCACAAAACAATGCTTCCTAAGAAATAGCTGTATACTTCTGATGAAATACAGAGCACACTCTTGAAACAGAATTAAACTGCAGTGTTTTTAAAGTGCATATACCAGGAATTCATTAGTTTTTTCTGAGAAACAAGTGATTTGCACATTCATCATAGAAATAGGTTGAATGTAAGGCAATGCACACAACACACCTCCTACAGATTGTCTTGATACTTCCTGTGAAATACATGGCACACTCTTGAAATAGAGCTAAAATGCAGTGTTTTAAAAGGGCATGTTCCAGGAATTAAGCTGTTTTCTGTGCTATACAAGTGATATTCACATTCGTCCCAATAAGAACGAAAGGAAGCCAATGCACAATACCCTCTTCCTACAATTTGGCTTTAAACTTTTGGTGAAATACACAGTAAACACTTGACACAGAACTATACTGAAGATTTTTGAAATACGCAGCACACATTTGAAACAGAATGAAACCACAGTGTTTTGAAAGTGCATGTACCAGGAATTCATTAGTTTTTTCTCAGAAACAAGTGATTTTCACATTCATCCTAGTTAGAATGAATGTAAGCCAATGCATACAACACACCTCCAAAAATTGCCTTGATACTTCTTGGGAAATAAATGGCACACTCTTGAAATAGAACTAAAATGCAGTGTTTTGAAAGGGCATGTTCCAAGAATTCAGTAGTTTTCTCTGCTATACAAGTGATAATCACATTATTCCTAATAAGAATGAATGGAAGCCAAAGCAAAAATTCCACTTCCTACAAAATGCCTTTATACTACATGGGAAATAGTATTCACACTCTTGAAATAGAGGCAAAATCAAGTGTTTTGCCATACATGGACCAGGATTTCACAAGTGAATTACAGATTCATCATATAAGAATGAATGGAAAAAAGGCACTCAAAACACATCCTACAAAATGCCTTTATACTTTTGGTGAAATACAAAGCACACACTTGAAACAGAATGAAACTGAAATGTTTTGAATGTGCATGTACCAGGAATTCATTAGTATTTTCTAAGAAACAAGTTATTTGCACATTCATCATAATTAGAATGAATGTAAGCCAATGCACACAACATGCCTCCTACAAATTGCCCTGATACTTTTGTGAAATACATGGCACACTCTTGAATAGAACTAAAATTCAGTGTTTTGAAAGGGAATGTTCCAGGAATTCAGTAGTTTTATGTGCTATACAAGTGATACTTACATTCATCCTAATAGGAATCCTACAAAATGCCTATATGCTTCCTGAGAAATACAAAGAACACAGTTGAAATAGAAGCAAAACAGAATTTTGAAAGTGCATGAAGCAGGAATTCAGTAGTTTGTTGTGATACTCAAGAAATTTACACATTTATCATAATGATTATAAATGAGCCTAATACATAATACCCACTTCTTACAAAATGCCTAAGGAGCATGAATGGAAGGCAATGCACACAACCCTCTTCTGACGAAATGCCTTTTTACCTTATGTGAAGTACAGTGCCCACTTTTGAAATGGAAGAAAAGCCCAGTGTTTTCAAAGTGCAGGCAACAGGAATTCAGTAGCTCTCTCTGCTACATAAGTGATTTACACTTTCATCCTAATGAGAATGAATGGAAGGCAAGGCACACAAACATCTTCCAATGAAATGCCTTTTTGTCTTATGTGAAATACAGTGCACACCATTGAAATGGAACCAAGACACAGTGTTTGCAAAGTGCATGCAGCAGTAATTCATTTGTTCTCTGTGTTACAAAAGACATTTACACTTTCATCATAATGAGAATGAATGGAATCCAAAATACAAAACTCACATCCTATGAAATGCCTATAACCTTCTTGTGAAATACACAGAACACACTTGAAATAGAAGAAAAACACAGAGTTTTGAAAGTGCAAGTAGTAGGTATTCAGTTGATTTGTGTGCTACACAAGCGATTTACACATTGACCATAATGAGAATAAATGGAGGCTAATACATAAAACTCGCTTCCTACAAAATGCCATTATCCTTCTTGTTCAAGACACAGAACACACTTGCAATAGAACCAAAACACAACCTTTTGAAAGTGCATGTAGCAGGAATTCAGTTCGTCTCT
Organism: Hydrochoerus hydrochaeris; assembly: GCA_004027455.1. Lineage (NCBI taxonomy): Eukaryota > Metazoa > Chordata > Mammalia > Rodentia > Hydrochaeridae > Hydrochoerus > Hydrochoerus hydrochaeris. The sequence continues at coordinate 10,668 of PVLA01016616.1, forward strand.
CTGCTACATCAGTGAATTTCACATTCATCCTAATAAGAAAGAATTGAAAGCAATGCACACAACCCTCTTCTTATGAAATGCCTTTTACCTTATGTGAAATACAGTACACACAATTGAAATGGAACCAAAACACAGTGTTTTCAAAGTGCATGCAGCTCTAATTCATTTGTTCTGTGTGTTAAACAAGACATTTTCACATTCATCATAATGAGAATGAATGGAAGGCAAAACACAAAACCACTCTCTACAAAATGCCTATATCCTTCTTGTGAAATACACAGAACACACTTGAAATAGAAGCAAAAAACAGTTTTGAAAGTGCATGTAGCAGGAATTTAGTAGTTTTGTGTGCTACGCAAGAGATTAACACATTCATCATAATTACAATTCATGGAGGCTAATACATAAAACCCACTTCCTACAAAATGCCATTACCCTTCTTGTGAAATATACAGAACAATCTTGAAAGAGAACCAAAACACAAGATATTTCAAGTGCAATAAGCAGGGTTTCTGTAGCTCTGTATCCTACACAGGAGATTTACCCATTCATCATAATGAGAATGAATGGAAGCCAAAACACAAAATCCCCTTCCTACAAAGTGCCTATATCCTTCTTGTGAAATACACAAAAATCACTTGAAATAGAAGCAACTCACAAAGATTTGAAAGTGCATGAAGCAGGAGTTCAGTAGTTTTGTATTCTACACAAGAGATTTTCACATTCGTCATAATGAGAATGAATGGAGGCTAACCATACAACCTGCTTCCTACAAAATTCTTATATCCTTCTGGTGAAATACATAGAATGCACTTGAAATAGAACCAAAACTCAGCATTTTGAAAGTGCTTGCAGCAGGAATTCAGAACTTCTCTCTGCTACATAAGTGATTTGAACATTCATCCTAATGAGAATGAATGGAAGGCAATGCACACAACACCCTTCCCAGGAAATGCCTTTTTACCTTATGTGAAATACAGCACACAACATTGAAATGGAACTGAAACACAGTGTTTTCAAAGACCATGCAGCAGTAATTCATTTGTTCTGCGTGCTACGCAAAAGATTTACACATTCATCATAATGAGAACGAATGGAGGCTAATACATAAAAAATATCTTCCTACAAAGTGACATTATAATTCTTGCCAAATACACAGAACACATTTGAAATAGAAGCAAAACACAGTGTTTTGAAAGGGCATGCTTCAAGAATTCAGTACTTCTCTCTGCTCCATAAGTGATTTACACTTACATCCTAATGGGAATGAATGGAAGGCAAAACACACAAGCCTCTTCCTATGAAATGCCTTTTTACCTTATGTGAAATACAGTGAACACCATTGAAATGGAACCAAAACACAGTGTTTTCAAAGTGTATGGAGCAGTAATTCATTTGTTCTGTGTGTTACACAAGAGATTTACACATATATCCTAAAGGGAAAGAATGGTTGCTAAAACACATAACGAGTTTCCTACAAAATACATATATCCTTCTTGTGAAATGCACAGAACACACATGAAATAGAAGCAAAACACAGAGTTTTAAAAGAGCTTCTAGCAGGAATTCAGTAGTTTTGTGTGCTTCGCAAGAGATTTACACATCCATCATTATGAGAATGAATTTAGGCTAATACATAAAAACTGCTTCCTACAAAATGCCATTATCCTTCTAGTGAAATACACAGAACCACTTAAAATAGAACCAAAACACAGTGTTTTGAAAGTGCATGCAGCAGGAATTCAGTACTTCTCTCTGTTACATAAGTGATTTACCCATTCATCCTAATGAGAATGAATGGAAGGCAATGCACACTACCAACTTCCTATGAAATGCGTTTTTTACCTTATGTGAAATACTGTGCACACCATTGAAATGGAAGCAAAATAGAGTGCTTTCAAAGTGCAGTCAGCCAGAATTCAGTACTTCTCTCTGCTAAATAAGTGATTTATGCATTCAACCAATGGGAATGAATGGAAGGCAATGCACAAATGCCTCTTCCTACGAAATGCCTTTTTACCTTATGTGAAATACAGTGCACACCATTGAAATGGAAGCAAAACACAGTGTTTTCAAACTGCATGCAGCAGTAATTCATTTGTTCTGTGTTTTACACAAGAGATTTACATATTAATCCTAATGGAATGAATGGAAGCCAAAACACAAAACAAGTTTCCTAAAAATGCCTATATCCTTCTTGTGAAATACACAGAACACACTTGAAATAGAAGCAAAACACAGAGTTTTCAAAGTGCTTGTAGCAGGAATTCAGTAGTTTTTTGTGCTACGGAAGAGATTTTCACATTCATCATAATGAGAATGAATGGAGGTAATTCATGAAATCCGCTTTATCTAAATTGCATTATTTCTCTTTTTAAATATACAGAACACACGTGAAATAGGACCAAATCACAGTGTTTTGAAAGTGCATGCAGCAGTAATTCAGTATTTCTCTCTTGTGCATAAGTGATTTACACATTCATCCTAATGAGAATGAATGGAAGGCAATGAACACAAGCCTCTTTTTATGAAATGCCTTTTTACCTTATGGAAAATAGAGTGTACACCATTGAAATGGAAACAAAACACAGGGTTTTGAAAGTGCATGCAGCCGGAATTCAGTACTTCTCCCTGCTACATAAGTGATTTAAACTTTCATCCTAATGAGAATGAATGGAAGGCAATGCACACAAGCAGCTTCCTTTGAAATGCCTTTTTACCTCATGTGAAATACAGTGCACACAATTGAAATGGAAACAAAACACAGTGTTTTCAAAGTGCATGCAGCAGTAATTCATTTGTTCTGTGTGTTACACAATACATTTACACATTCATTATAATTAGAATGAAAGACAATACACAAAACACGCTTCCTACAAAATGCCTATATCCTTATTGTGAAATACACAGAAAAAAGTTGAAATAGAAGCAAAACACAGCGTTTTGAAAGTGCATGTTGTAGGAATTCAGTAGTTTTTTGTGCTACGCAAGAGATTTACATATTCATCATAATTAGAAGGAATGGAGGACAATGTATAAAACCCATTTCCGACAAAATGCCATTATCCTTGTTGTGAAATACAAAGAACACAGTTGACACAGAACCAAAACACAATGTACTGAATGAGCATGCAGCAGGAATTCAGTACTTCTTTCTTCTACATAAGTGATTTACACCTTCATCCTAATGAGAATTAATGGGAGGCAATGAACACAACACTCTTCATAAGAAACGCCTCTTTACCAAATGTGAAATACAGTCCACACCATTGAAATGGAACCAAAACACAGTGTTTTCTAAGTGCATGCAGCAGTAATTCATTTGTTCTGTGTGTTACACAAGACATTTACACAATCATCATAATGAGAATGAATGGAAGCCAAAACACAAAATCCGCTTCCTACAAAATGCCTATATCCTTGGTGGGAAATACACAGAACACACTTGAAATAGAATCAACACACAGAGTTTTGATAGTGCATGTAGCAGCAATTCAGTAGTGTTTTGTGCTATGCCAGAAATTTACACATTCATCATAATGAGAATGAATGGAGGCTAATACATAAAACATGTTTCCTACAAAATGCCATTATCCTTCTTGTGAAATACACAGAAATCACTTGAAATAGAACCAAAACAGTGTTTTCAAAGTGCATGCAGCAGGAATTTAGTACTTCTTTCTGCTACATAAGTTATTTACACATTCATTCTAATGAGAATGAATGGAAGGCAATGCAGACAAATCTCTTCCTACGAAATGCCTTTTTATCTTATGTGAAATACTGTACACAACATTGAAATGCCCAAACACAGTGTTTTGAAAGTGCATGCAGCAGGAATTCAGTACTTCTCTCTGCTACATAAGTGATTTACACATTAATCCTAATATGAATGAATTGAAGGCCATGCACACAACACTCTTCCTAAGAAATGATTTTGTACCATATGGGAAATACAGTACACACTATTGAAATGGAACTAAAACACAGTGTTTTCAAAGTTCATGCAGCAGTACTTCATTTTTTCTGTGTGTTACACAAGATATTTACACATTCATTGTCATGAGAATGATGAAAACTGAAACAAAAAACCGCTTCCTAAATAAGGCCTATATCCTTCTTGTGAAATACACAGAACTCTGTTGAAATAGAAGCAAAACACAGAGTTTTGAAAGTGCATGTAGCAGGAATTCAGTAGTTTTTTGTGCTACCCAAGAGATTTACACATTCATCATAATGATAATGAATGGAGGCTAATACATAAATCCACTTCCTACAAAATGCAATTATCCTTATTGTGAGATACACAGAACACACTTGTAATAAAACCATAACATAGTTTTTTGAAAGTGCATGAAGCAGGAATTCAGTACTTCTCTATGATACATAAGTGATTTATACATTCATCCTAATGAGAATGATGGAAGGCAATCCAAACAACACTCTTCCTATGAATCCTTTTAACCTTATATGAAATACAGTGTACACTATTGAAATGGAAACAATACAAAGTGTTTTCAAAGTGCATGCAGCAGTAATTCATGTGTTCTCTGTGTTACTCTAGACATTTACATATTCATCATAATGAGAATGAATGGCAGCCAAAACACTAAACCTGTTCCCTACAAAATGCCTATATCCTTCTTGTGAAACATACACAACACACTTGAAATAGAAGCCAAACACAGAGTTTTGAAAGTGCATGCATCAGGAATTCATTGGTTTTGTGTGCTACGCAAGAGATTTAAACATTCATCATAATGAGAATAAATGGAGGCTAAAAATTAAAACCCACTTCCTACAAAATGCCATTATCCTTCTTGTGAAATGCACAGAACACACTTGAAATAGAACCAAAACACAGTGTTTTCAAAGTGCATGCTGCAGGAATTCATTTGTTCTGTGTGTTGCACAAGACATTTATACATTCATCATAATACGAATGAATGGGATCCAAGGCCGAAAACCTGCTTCCTATAAAATACCTTTATTTTTTTGTAAAACACAACACACACTGGAAATAGAACCAAACTACAGTGTTTTGAAAGTTAATGCTGCAGGAACCAGTAGTTCTCTCTCCTAGACAAGTGATTTACACATTTACCACAATAAGAACTCATGGAATCCAAGGCACAAAACATGCTTCTTACAAAATGGCTTTATACTTTTTGGGACACACAGCACTCATTTGAAATTGAACCAAAACAAAGAGTTTTGAAAGTGCAATAAGCAGGATTTCAGTAGCTCTGTGTGCTACACTGGAGATTTAAACATTCATCATAATGAGAATGAGTGGAAGCCAAACACAAAACCCGGTTCCTACAAAATGCCTATATCCTTCTTGTGAAATATACAGAACAAACTTGAAAAGGAAGCAAAACACAGAGTTTTGAAAGTGCATGTAGCAGGAATTCAGTAGTTTTTTGTGCTACACAAGAGATTTACACATTCATCATAATGAGAATGATTGGAACCTAATATGTAAAACACACTTCCTTCAACATGCCATTATCTTTCCTGTGAAATACACAGAAAAAAATTGAAATAGAAACAAAACACAGTATTTTGAAAGTGCATGCAGAAGCAATTCAGTACTTCTCTCTGCAATATATGTGATATACACATTCATCCTAATAAGAATGAATGGAAGGCAATGCACTCAAAACTCTTCCAATGAAATGCCTTTTTACCTTATGTGAAATACAGTGCACATGATTGAAATGGAACCAAAACACAGTGTTTTGAAAGTGCATGCAGAAGGCATTCAGAACTTCTCTCTGCTACATAAGTGATTAACACATTCATTTTAATGAGAATGAAAGGAAAGCAAAGCACACAACACTCTTCCTAAGTAGTGCATTTTTTACTTTATGTGAAATAGAGTACAACCCATTGAAATATAACCAAAACACAGTGTTTTGAAGGTGCAAGCAGAAGGAATTCAATACTTCTCTCTGCTACATAAGTGGTTTACACATTCAACCTAATGAGAATGAAAGTAAGGCAATTCAAACAAAAATCTTCCTATGAAATGCATTGTTACCTTATGTGAAATACAGTGCACACCATTGAAAGGGAATCAAAACACAGTGTTTTCAAACTGCCTGAGGCAGTAATTCACTTGTTCTTTGTGTTACAGAAGACATTTACACATTCATCATAGTGCAAACAAATGGAAGCCAAAACACAAAAAACGCTTCCTACAAAATGCCTATATCCTTCTTGTGAAATACACAGAACACACTTGAAATAGAAGCAAAACACATAGTTTTGAAAGGGCTTAGAGCAGAAATTCAGTAGTTTTGTGTACTATACAAGAGATTTGCACATTCATCATGATGAGAATGAATGGAGGATAATACAACCAAAACACTTCCTACAAAATGCCATTTTGCTTCTGGTGAAATATACAGAACACACTTGAAATAGAAGCAAAACACAGAGTTTTGAAAGTACATGTAGCATGAAATCAGTAGATTATGTGTTATGCTAGACATTTACCCTTTCATCATAATGAGAATGAATGGAAGCCAAAACATTAAACACGTTTCCTACAAAATGCCTATATACTTCTTGTTAAATACACAGAACACCCTTGAAGTACAGCCAAAACACAGTGTTTTGAAAGGGCATGCAGCAGGAATTCGGTACTTCTCTCTGCTACATAAGTGATTTACACATTCATACTAATGAGAATGAATGGAAGGCAAAGCACACAACACTCTTCCTAGAAATTCCTTATTACAATATTTGAAATACAGTGCACACCATAGAAACGGAACCAAAACACCATGTTGTAAAAGTGCATTGAGCTGTAATTCATTTTTTTATGTCTTACACAAGACATTTACACTTTCATCATAATGAGAATGAAAGGAAGCCAAAACACAAAAAATGCTTCCTACAAAATGCCTATATCCTTCTGGTGAAGTACACAAAACACACTTGAAATAGAAGCAAAACACAGAGTTTTGAAAGAGCATGTAGCTGGAATTCAGGAGTTTTGTGTGCTTCACAAGAGATTTACAAATTCATCATGATGAATATGAATGGAGGCTCATATATAAACACTCTTGCTACAAAATGCCACAATCCTTCTTGGGCAATACACAGAACACACTTAAAATATAACCAACACACACTGTTTTCAAAGTGCATGCAGCAGAAATTCAGTGCTTCTCTCTGCTACATAAGTGATTTACACACTCATCCTAATGAGAATAAATGAAAGGAAATGCACATAACACTCTTCCTATGAAATGCCTTTTTACCCTCAGTGAAATACAGTGCACAGCATGGAAATGGAACCAAAACACAGTGTTTTCAAAGTGCATGCAGCATTAATTCATTTGTTCTATGTGTAACACAAGACATTTACACATTCATCATAATGACAATGAATGGAAGGCAAAATATTAAACAAGATTCCTACAAAATGCCTATATCTTTCCTGTGAAATACACAGAATGCACTTGAAATACAAACAAAACACAGAGTTCTGAATGTGCATGTGGCAGGAATTCAGTAGTTCAGTGTGCTATGCAACATATTTACACATTCATCATAAAGATAATGTTTGGACGCTCTTAAGTGAAAACCCCTTGCTACAAAATGCCATTATCCTTCTTGTGAAATACACAGAACATACTTGAAATAGAAGCAAAACAGTGTTTTGAAAGAGCATCTAGCATGAATTCAGTTGCTTTGTTTGCTACATAAGAGATTTACACATTCTTGAAAATGAGAATGAATGGAGGCTAATACATAAAACCCATTTCCTACAAAATGCCATTATCCTTCTTGTGAAATACACAGAACATACCTGAAATAGAAGCAAAAGAGAGTGTTTTCAAAGTGCATGCAGAAGTAATTCATCTGTTCTGTGTATTATAAAGACTTTTAGACATTCATCATAATGTGAATGAAAGGAAGCCAAAAAACAAAACCCGCTTCCTAGAAAATTCCTATATCCTTCTTGTGAAATACACAGAACACACATGACATAGAAGCAAAACACAGAGTTTTGAAGGTGCATGTAGCAGAAATTCAGTAGTTTTGTGTGCTATGCAATTGATTTACCCATTCATCATAATGAGAATGAATTGAGGCTAATACATAAAACCCGCTTGCTACAAAATGCCATCTTTCTTCTTGAGAAATATACAGAACACACTTGAAAAAGAACCAAAACACAGTGTTTTGAAAGTGCATGCAGCAGGAATTCTGTACTTCTCTATTCTACATACATGATTTACACATTCATCCTAATGAGAATGAATGGAAGGCAATGCACACAACCCTCTTCTTACGAAATGCCTTTTTACCTTATGTAAAATACACTGCACACCATTGAAACGGAACCAAAACACAGTGTTTTCAAAGTGCATGCAACAGTAATTCATTTGTTCTCTGTGTTACACAAGACATTGACACATTCATCACAATGAGAATGAATGGGAGCCAAAAAAATGTGCTTCTTATAAAAAGCCTATATCCTTCTTGTGAAATACACAGAACATACTTGAAATAGAAGCAAAAGAGAGTGTTTTTGAAGTGCATGCAGCAGGAATTCAGTGCTTCTCTCTGCTACATAATGATTTACACATTCATCCTAATGAGAATGAATTGAAGGGAATGAACACAACACTCTTCCTGCAAAATGCCTTTTTAGTTAATGTGAAATACTGTCCACACCATTGAAATGGAACCAAAACACAGTGTTTTGAAAGTGCATACAGCTCGAATTCAGTACTTCTCTCTGCTACACAAATGATTTACACATTCATCCTAATGAGAATGAATGGAAGGCAATGCACACAAACCTCTTCCTATGAAATGCCATTTTACCTTACATGAAATACAGTGTACACCATTGATATTCAACCAAGAAACAGTGTTTCCAAAGTGCAGGCAGCAGTAATTCATTTGTTCTGTGTGTTACACAATAGATTTACACATTTATCCATTGAGAATGAATGGAAGCCAAAACATAAAACCCGCTTCGTACAAATTGCCTATATCATTCTTGTGAAATACAGAGAACATATTTGAAACAGAAGCATAAAACAGAGTTTTGGAAGTGCATGTAGCAGGAATTCAGTAGTTTTGTGTGCTACACAAGAGATTTACATGTTCATCATAATGAGATTGAATGTAGGCTAATATATAAAAACCGCTTCCTTCAAAATGCCCTTATCCTTCCTGTGAAAAACCCAGAACAAACTTGAAATAGAACCAAAACACTTTGTTTTGAAAGTGCATGCAGAAGGAATTCAGTACTTCATTCTGCTACATAAGTGATTACACATTCATCTTAATGTGAATGAATTTTAGGCAATGCACACAACACTCTTCCTATGAAATGCCTTTTTAGCTTATGTGAAATACAGTGCACACCATTGAAATGGAACCAAAACACAGTGTTTTCAAAGTGAATGCAGCAGTAATTCATTTGTTCTGTGTGTTACACAAGAC
>PVLA01016617.1:0-20138 GCA_004027455.1 Hydrochoerus hydrochaeris
GGGGAAGAGGGAGAGAGAGACAGACAGACAGAGCAAAGATGAAAACTCATTACAACTGTGGCTGGAGGCACATTTGTTGGACACCAGGCCTCAAGAAAAAGAAGCAAAGAACAGGCCTAAGATAAGTGGTAAAACCTAGTCTAATATAGTGGAAGCAGACATCAGTCACCTCAGTGGGTGACCAAGACCCTGACTGACTCATCCTTTCCTGAAAAGTTCTTTGTTTTTTCCATGAACACTTACTGTGTGACTTGCTTCCCCACTGAATCAATATGGTCTGAATGATTGTACTTGTAATCTTATCGGTTAATCATAGCTTTTACCCATGTTGTACCCACATAGTTGTGCTCTATAAAACTTTTCCTGAAAAGTGAGGTCTTTGGCAACCTATTTGGGACCCCTTCCTTTCAGGAAGTGTGCATCTCTCCATTTCAATAAATATTTCCTACTCTTAACCTCTGTTGTTCCTCAGAATTCATTCGTTGATTTTGGGAACATGAACTCATTGTATCAGACATCAGGAAGGTTGGGAGTCACAACTCCCTTATTCATTTGAAGGTACTATATCATTCTCATATCGCTGGGAACTGACTTATGTTTCACATCTCTCCATTTCAAATGTTTCTCAAAGCATACTAAGGATGTTAAATTCAATGGGAACTTTTCAGCAATTCACTTCTGATCCTCCCCCCACCACTGATTCACACTCTCTTTGTTGTCTCTTGCTTTGTCTTCAGATCATCACTGTTTCTCTCTTTCATCTCCTCAGCAAGTTCCTCTTTTCTCTTCATACTCCATGATAGTAGTCAATTTATCCTCTACTTATCTCCTACAACCCCTGGGCAGCCTTACTTATACTTGTCATTTATTTGTGCATGTTTTTCCAATACCTGGCACAAAGCTTGGAAAATGCTAAGCAAATTATTATTAAGTTTATGTCAATATGTATGTTCCACGTATACATCTCTTACTCTAATCACTCAAACTCAACAGAACTATATATTATTTTCTAAGTACTACAATCAATAAGGTACTAAACAGAAATCACTTCTACCCCTTCAAGCTGTTCCTCTTGTCTTCTTTATAAAGGAAGGGCGATACCAGTCACTCAAGACTAATGCCTACTGTATTCCCTTATTGACCTCCTTACATGCAATCAACTGTGACATCTGGACAAATGTACCTTCTAAATTAGTACCTTCTCATTTCTACCCTAACTTAACTTAGTAATGTATCCCAATTTGTCCCCTGACCTGCAACAGTCTAATAATACTTGAGCACTTGAGTTTTCTCTCAAATTCTAATTGCTAAATGTCATTTAAATGTTCTAACATTTCAAATCTAATCATACTTCTCTTAAGATTAAATTCCTTTGGTAGGTCACAGTGCCTAGCATTATCATTTGAGATTCCTTCTACGCCAGTAAACTTCCTTTCTTTTCTACCATTTCCTTCTAGGAAAAAGAGCACAAACTCCATATAATCCACAAAGATCTTCAAAACAGAATTTTTGGTCTCAGTATTTCTCAGTGTGCAAATCCTAAAACTTGTAATTCCTCAAATATACATTGGGTTTCAAGTCATTTCTGAGCTCCTATAGGCATATTTTCCTTTGCTTGTATTAAGTATTTACAATATTCTTCACAACCATCCTTCACTATCTCTTGGAAGTCATTTTTCAAACTCATATCTGTGTTGGTTTAAGAAACCTTCTGGGGTACTGACTCCTATGAATAATTCTACCACATTATCCTTCATATTAGGTGCTAATTTTTAAACTACCAATCTCTTCTCTATAAACTTCAAGCTCTTAAGGTGAAAAAAAAATCCAGCACCTAGAACAACGTAATAATAAGTACGTAAGCAAAGACTGTTTTTGCATAAAGAAGTTTTAAAAGGCAAGAGAAAAGGAGACCTTTACTATCTCAATAAACTTTCATCTCAATTATTTTACAAAAGAAATATAACTCATGCTTGCTGATTCTCACCTTCATCTTTAAAGTAGGATGCCAGACTTCCATAAGTGGGTCTTCTATAACATTTTGGAAATCATTCAGAAGTATGTCATATGTGTTTATGAGCAAGAGTAGCCAGCTAACACTCCCCTATTATGCCAATTTATCATTTACTCTTCTTAATGTCTACACAGTATTTTTAGATCTGTTGATTCCAATGCCTCCCAATTAAGTCTGGGCAGGCCTCATGTACTCCTCCCTTTCAAGAATTGTCCCCTTTCACTGTGTACTGTAGATTACAGTTGTTACTGTCACCTACAATGTACCACTGCAGCTTCTCCAGCATACAAACTCCCACTAAGCCCTATTTACACATAAGCCTACTTTCTCCACTTAGACATTCTTCCCCTATACTCTAACTACTGTTTTGGCAAGTAGCACTGCTATTAACTATGATGCCCACAGCTTTCTAAAACTGCCAAGGTAGTGGCAACTGACATAAGTCAGTTTCTCCAGTAAGTTTGCAAAAGAGAGACAATGCCTTCTAGTCTCTCAGAAAATACAAAAGCCATGTTCTTTGTTCTCAAGTATCAACAGTTGTCCTGCTCATGTTTTGATTTTTTTTTCCTTACAGTACACCCATCTTTTTTGTCTCCATAGGTCTTAGACACAAGGCCTAAACAGGTGTGTACCAGAAAGCAAAACAGAACTTTGGCTGAATTTAGAAATGCTGTTTTTCTAACAATGCAGACTATATTACCAGGTGCTATAAATTAAGGGTCACCCAAAGATTCAAGTGCTAAAAGCTTGTTCTCCAGTGTGGTAGTACAGAAGTAATAGAAACTTTAAGAGGTGGATCACAGTGCAAGGTCATTTGGTCACTGAGGACCCTGACTTAGATTAATGCTCATCTTTCATTGTGGGACAGTCCTCATGAGAGCATATTGTTTTAAAGCAAGGCCACCTCATGTAACTGGTTCCATTTTCATTTCTCAGCCATGTTACAAGGCAGCAAGGGAGCTTTCATGAGGATGCTAGTACCATGCTGTTTGGATCCTCCAGCCACTAGAATCACGAGCCAGCCTCAGAATTTTATCTGGCAACAGAAAACACACTAATGTATCTGGTTTGTTGCTTACACTTTGCTTTGATTTTGTGGTTTTCTTGGGGGGGGGTGAGGACTGAATTCAGGTCCTCACACATGCTAAGTGAGCACTCTACCACTGAGCTACAGCCCCAGCCCTATTTACTTTTGACAGAAAAACTCATTTCTGTTCCTTTCATCAAAGACTAGTTGCAGGCTAACTTGTTCCACATCCCAGATATGGCTGAATCCCTGAGGTAAACTCAAAATAAAGGTCACACTGGGAACACACTACCCAAAAAGAGGCTTACACAGGAAAACAAAAACCAAAAATAATTAACCATGGAACACCCTTCCTTGCTCCTTGTTTAATATAATTAATATACTCCATTAAATATTCACACTAAAATTTCTGGATTATATATGACACTCAAAGCACCTTTCTCATTTACAAATAAGTCTCTGTTGGAAATATTTCAAATATTAATATTTTTATGTGAATTCCAGTATGATTAGGCCAGCCATGTCCTACCATCTCCCTCACAGCACTTCAGGGACTAGAAGGCATTCTAAACACATGCTGCTAAGCACAAGCCTCAGTCAGTGTTTCCAGAGATACTTTCAGACAGATGCAAGTGGGTAAGGACTGCTGGGAAGACAGACAGTAAGCAATAATCTGCCTGGCTAAAAATTACCAGCAAGGTTATTCCTACCATGGAAAGATTCACTCTTTAAGCCATGAGAACATAAAAAGAGAGTAACATCCTCTTCTAGTTCTGTGCTTTGGAGAGAAATACGTACCAACAAAGCACAACTGTAAGTAAGACAAAAAGTGGACTGGAAGAAAAAAAGAGTAACAAAAATTCTGTAAAAATAAATTTTAAAATGCAGTAACAGTATCACTAATAGTTCAATTTCATTAAAAATGAAATTTTTCCTTTTACTTTTATCAATCACATCAATGGATTTTTTTTTCCTTGGATTTTAACACTTTAACCTCCTACATTTTGATGAAGAAATATATACTTAACATGATTATTTTTAAATTGATCTTCAGGCAATGTTAATGCAGATAGTATCAATTTAGTTATAATTTTAAACTAACAATAGTTTTATACGAATTGTGACTTTTTTTAAACATATAATGACAAAAGGAAAAAAATACTCTCTCCTTTTGTTAAATTTATGGACTCTTTCTGCAGGTGGTCCTCAAGACAACATTGCGAAAGATTTCTAAAACAAAATGGATAAATAAGATAATTTACTTAAAATTCAGGCAGTTTTTCAAAACTACATTTTTATTCACAGTATCCAATTATCCATAAGGTATACACAGGCTGCAATACAACTTATGATTATTTTTTAAACAAAAATACTACCATCTATATATACAAAATGAAACTTTATCTCCAAAGTATCCATTTGGAACAGTTATACATCAATTCCACTGAAGACAATTCAAAAAGAGACATTCCAAAATACTTTGATTGATGGAACATGTGTACAACCCAAGGAATTATTTCAAATCGAGTAATTCATGTTTTAAAAATAAGCTTTGATGCATTCATTAAATAATGCTTCCCTAATTTCTAGTCACATGCAGTATAGAAAAAAAACCACTCTGAAAGATGCAAATTTCTCTGAACAAATTAATTTATATTTATAATATATACATTAAAATACATAAGGAAAAGACAGGTAAGTATTATAAAGTCAAACAACGCCAACAGTCCATTATATCCATCACCTTTTGAGAGTTAAGTAAGCACTGGACAGTAGCCTTCCAACAAGCATTCTATAATGGACAGAAATAATGAACTGAAGGCCACGTTTAAATTCTGTGCGTGTGTGTGTGTGTGTGTGTGTGTGTGTTTAAATTCTGTACCTAGAAATCTCTTAAACTCCACAAAGCTTTATTTCATCTTTTACTTTTACTTGTATACAACATATGCAGAAATCATTCCAAAGAAAAAACAGTTCACCAAAAAATGCAACTTATCTTGAAATTCTACTTCTAGAAAAACAAACTATCAATTACATTTTAGCACTTTATGAAAAATAACTTATCTATGCAGTGTTTTCAAATATTCACAATTAAAAACTAACTTTAATTACTCAAAATACATAGGTAAACATCTACACAAATACTTTTAAATACATATACATTCTTCAATTAATCTTAAACTTTAAAACATCCTGAAATAGTTGCTTTTTTAAATACAGGTCATGAAATTTAATCTTTGTTATGAATGTGATAGAAAATGAATATTTTGACCACAAACTATAGGTGTTCAACGCCTTAAACCAAAGCACTGCAATATGAAATTCTAAAAACAGAATATAATACCATATAAATACTATAACAGCCATGAATGGTCTAAGAAGCCATATGTTTTTTCCCATTGTTCAAAAAAAAGGAGATGACTTCCCGTCACTTATGTTTCTGATTAGCAAGATGATTTATGCCACAATCACTAAAAATGCCAGCAAGTGAATGAGAAAATGCATAGTGACTGCACCAGATGTGCACAATAAACAGGAATCCCATTGTAATCTCTGGTACTTAGTTTATATGAAGGTAATGTAAGAAACACTCTTGGATATGGCAAAGTCACTCTTTTTTTACATTTGACTATAAATGATATGAAATAAATTGTGTGTTTTATACTTTATGGCATGCATACATTGATAAATTAGGTACCATTTTGTATCCCGACTTATCTACAAGACAAACCTGGCTAAGATCATGGGGATTAATTGCTTCAGAAGTGTGAAATGCAGCTTTTCCATTCTTTTCTGCACATTCAGTGAAGAAACAATGATTAATCACTGTTTAACTATTCTCTTGAGGATCTACAAGATTGCCAAAGCAGGACTTATCCTCATAAATCCAAAAAATACAGGTTTAGATGGTTGCCAACAACTGAAAGAACATGAACTTAAACCAATTTGTTATCAGATTAAAATAATATCAAGGTTTAGAGCCCACTGGTATACAATTCTCTTTAATTAGTGACTTTAATAGGAAATTAGATTAACACATAAGATATGACTCTAGTTCATATATTACACAAGCTTCTGTACTTTACAAAAGTAGGGACACTT
This sequence comes from Hydrochoerus hydrochaeris, assembly GCA_004027455.1. Classification (NCBI taxonomy): domain Eukaryota; kingdom Metazoa; phylum Chordata; class Mammalia; order Rodentia; family Hydrochaeridae; genus Hydrochoerus; species Hydrochoerus hydrochaeris. The sequence goes on from PVLA01016617.1 coordinate 6,144, forward strand.
TTTTAAAACTTGTAAACTATCATTGGCCTAATAATCTCAAATAACATATTATTGAATTGAGCTGATAACTTATCTATATTAACTGTTCCACCAATAAAAATTAAAATTCTCATTATCAAATGAAAAACATTTTCAGTATGAAATGGCTACTTATTTTAAGATGTTTAATTCCAGACAACTATAGCTGAATGCAATCTGGATAAAGTTACTTAGGTCCAGTAAAAGAAACACATTTATAAATCTAAGACTGAAAATGTAAAACCCCAAACTTCCTAGTCTATACCAAAAAATGATTCAAAAGCATATGTAATATTGTGAACAGAAGTAAATAAAAACAGAGGTTTCAAATACATTCAAATAATTTATGCTTTCAAAACATCTTCAGCCAATGTTTATTATTATACTAAATAAACTGTGCTCTTAAATTGAGGAAAAAAATCTGTTCCCTATAGTTTATAAAATTTTGGACCCAGTATTCATAATTGAAAACTTATTCTCAGTAGTAAATGTAGTATTACTGGAAAAATTTTCAAGTCATTACAAATTAGAAACTAAAATAAATTTCCTTTAAGTGGGTCAGCTGTTCATAAATTCCAAAGGGTTCCTAAAGAATGATGTATATAGAACTTCAAATTTCTATGGAAAATAGAACTAGTTGATGCATATATTATTTAAAATGAAAAACAGAAACATGGCCACCTCTCAATTATGAAGGGTTGGTTTTCTATTCATTTGATTATATGTTCATATATCTTTTCCTCTCCAATTTATCAACTTTCCTCCTGCTTCTTTCAGGTCCACCACGTACTACAGAAATTACTAGATCTGCGAGGAGAAAAGATCAAACTATTAGTCCAACTCAATGTACATTACACCCTTACAGAAGTGAAAGAAAAAAGGAAGGTAGAACAGTCTGTACTTTCTACATTTCACTTTTACCCAGGATTGGCTGTTACTGTATTATCACAAAGGTAAGTACTATAGCCACTGCACATATATTATGAACCTAAAACTTTCACAATGAACTTGACAAAAAGAAAACAGAAAAAAAAATTCACTCGTATTATTTAATTTAAAATGTAAAATATCTTAAAATGATATATTATATAAGAAGTAATTCACCAGTCAAGTATCTGTCACATAGTAAACAATAAATTATTTACAGATCAAATAAATAAATGTTTCAATTGATTTGATTCTTAAGGCTGACAACATTATAGTCTATAAACAGAATAGTTACCTTTTACCTATATTCTAAACTTCTCACCTGAATTCCTTCAATAAAGGAACCCATACACCACCACCCTCCAGTACTGGAGACAGAACTCAGTCATGGGTGATGTAACAGTGAGCTATGGAGCTTTGTTGCTTGTTTGTTTTTTGTTTTTTTGAGACAGGGTCTCATCAGGCTGGCCCTAAGCTCACTTTGCAGCCCAGGCCTAGTCTCCAATTTGAAAGGATCCTCCTGCCTCAACCTCCCAAATGCTGGGATTACAAGCTTGTGCCATCACACCCAAATGTGTGTTTTTAAAACAAGATCTTGTTAAATTTGTTTTTAAAACAAGATCTTATTAAATTTGCAGAGGTAAGAGTTTGACCTGTTACCTTAGAAAACTAAGGATGGATAGGATTGGAAGTTCAAGGATAAACAGCTTCCAAAGGAACATGAGTAGGTAAGAAGAGTAAAATAGTACTATTTGTGCACTAAGATCTTTGTGAACAAGTTTGTCCTTATAAACAAAAAACTACTGCAAATGGTTTAGATAAGTAACCCCAAAACAGAAACTTAGTCCAGATAACAAAACAGTATCACACTGGAAAAACATACATGTAAAGCCAGGAAAAGAGACAAATTATGAAATGTTAAGTAATAAAGTATTTAACAGAAAATGATGATGAAAGAGTAGGCTAAAGTGCATGAACTTTTCCCCTGTGAAACAGAGAACCGAAGTGTTAGGCCATGAAGTGCCAGGTAGTCTCTCCATAAACAGTAGATGTATTTTACACTAGGATCATGATATAAGAACATTTCTCCCCAAAATGAGAAAAAAACTTTAAGTTCTTGTTTAAGGGAGAATGCAATATACTACATCCTGTATTTGGACAGAATCAAAACAAAATAAAATACATAACACATTTTATTCCTACTTATTACTTCTGTAAGGCCAGATGTCAAGGGCAGAGTACTAAGGAAACTGACAGCATACTAAGTATACTAATTCCTGGTAAATGTAGCCAAAGTAGACATATATACATATTGATGTATAGGAAATATTCAAAGTGTCTCTTAGCTCAGCAACCAAGGAAATTCTGCCATGTTGCAGAAAAGATTTGGCATATGAAGAATTAAAATTACTTACTTAAATCCAAGAGATGAGTCACTAGAGGTGCTGTGGAGAATACTATGTACAGGATATAAGGCTCAATTCAGACATGATTTTCCCAGTATCCAACCTGTCTGCCAGCAGAGGCACTATTCTCAGCTCAGTACCTAGGGTGGCCTCAGCAAACACAGGATGACTTAAAATAGATAAGATGGGAAGGACACTGACTCTTGGAACCACCTGGACATATGAAGACACCTTACAGAGGATGCCTCAAAGACTTTGCCCATTGAGGTACTAAACATCCAGAGGACTCTGACCACTGAGGTTTACTAAGATGTTCCCTTGCCCTCTTTCAAGCCCTATAATTAATAAATAAATAAATAAATAAATAGCTCCTTACGGATGGCCTTCTGGCCCTCTGTCTGGCTGTACTTAGGTACAATAAATTCCACACCATGTTGCCATTACACAAGTCTGGTGTTCACAGCTAGTTTCTGCCTTGTGCCATTCCTTACACAGGGCTTTTGGAGTGTATTGTTGTTGTGGTTCTTGGTGTTGCTTTTGTTTTGCTGTTGCCTTGTAACTATTCCCCTCCTATCTACTATCCTAACTGACACATTACAGTACTGGAGCACAGTGAACAAGCAATTTTAACCATATTATAGGATACCATGAGCAGTACTTTCAGCCAGAGGGAAACTAATATGCTGGAGAATAGAGAGCCTGAGAAAAAATGGCTAAGAAAAGAACGCTGTTACAACTCAATAGCACGTGACCTCCCAGAAATCACATTTATGTCCATGAAAAAATACTTGACTTCTATTATTATTGTATTCATTATTTTTTAAAAGTGCTCCTAGAATTAGGTCACTAAGAGATACATATAAAAGAATAAAACAGACATTTAGCATTTGTTAATTTTTCATAACAATTTCACACTTGGTCCTAGACATAAAATACTTCATCCTTTTTTTTTGAAAAGTATACTAGAACCATAACCACCCTAAGATTCACAGAAATTGATGGCCCTCTTTCTGGTATTAATATGGTTTGGTGGTTCTCTATCACATGCTATAGAAACATTCACATACTTAAGATTCTTTTAAAACATCAAGAAGTATATCATTCATAAACACCTGTGTGTCTTAAATCCACAATCACAAAATTTCTAAACTGAAATGCTAAAGCAAAATTCATACGTTAGGATGAGACTAAAGATATGAAAAGTACACAATCAGGATGCATAACACAAAGTTTAACTCAAATATGCATCAATGCCCATATCCCTCAGGCTTCCTTCTATTATTAAGGACATCATCAATTCTTTTTAAGGATAAAGCACTCATTTTCCCATATGAAGCAATTTTCAATTTGTGCATACTGCTTTAACAATTCACTCTCTTGCTTCATCAGTTTGCTCTGTGCTGAAGCAATCATATCAGTACGATAATTCTTATTCTAAAACAATCTATCCATCCATCCATCCATCCATCCATCTATTTATCTATCTTAACCCAGGATGTCCCCTTAAGTTACATGTGTTTGGAGTGCATCTTCAAATATCCCAGTATAAGATGCACTCCAATCAGATCTCTGTCCTGTATCGAAACTTTTCAAAGGCATCAATGACCTCCCACTAGTAAATTCAATAATTAAGTCACACTTTATCTCAAACTTCTCTTTATCAGTAGGATTTGTCACAGATGATCACTCCTCCTTCCTTGAAACATCTATATACCTTTGCACATTGCAAAAGACAAAGAGCTTTCCTCTTCCCTGCTAGATTTTATTTCTCTGGCCTCTTCTATGCCTCTTTGTCTCCTAACTCCTTTACTTTAGGTACCCCAAGGATAAGAACTAAAATTTCCTCTAGCTACTTTTATTGTATTATTTAAATGTTACACCTTTAGGTAGCCTCTCCAACTAATAACTTCCACAGTTCTTCCTTCATCCCAGACTTCCCCCAGACCATTTACTCTGGTTGAACTGTGAATTCTCTCTGAGATCTACACCAATGTATGTAACAGCCTCCTTGAGGTGACAACTGCTAGACAAGGAGCACAAGTCAGACAGCAAGCAAATGATAAAGCTAGACCTGAGGTCCCACATGCCCTGGACCCTGAGCCTAAGAGAACTGATATGTGGAATATGTACAGGAGGGTGCCCTGAAGCAGCTGTAGCTTGCATAGGGGAATGCAAGCTATTGGCTGACTTTAAAATCTCTGGGTTTCACAGATTTAAAGACATCCCAGTATAAGGCATGATGCTAAAACAGGAGCTGCTGCTCAGGAAATTAGAGTCACATTAAAACAGAGGATCTTGGCCATGCATGGTGGCACATGCCTATAATCTTAGCACTTGGGAGGCTGAAGCAGGATGACTGCTGCAAGTTGGAGGTCAGCCTGGGTTACAGAGTTCAAGGCCGGCCCAACTGTAGTGAAACCCTGTCTCAAAAAGAAAAACAAACAAACAAACAAACAACAACAACAAAAACCTGGATCTTTACACAAGATAAGACTACAGGGACTACAATCTTAACTTTCTTGCTTAGGAGCACCTACATCTACTGTTTTTTGTCAAGCTGTGTTATCAGCTGAATACACTGCAAAACACACTTCACAGTCTACACCAACGAATGGCTACTACTTTATAGAAAACACCCATCTTAAAAGCCCCAGTTTGCCCTCTCTTATCATTCTCCCCAGAGCAAGTTTAAAACAGAAAAAAGATGATCAAGTCATATGTGGCTTTAAGAAATGTTCAGTGCTGGATGTGGTGGTGCATACCTGTAATCCCAGCACTTGGAAGGCTGAGGCATGAAGATCACCACAAATTCCAGGGCATTGAAGGCCAGTCTGAACTACATAGTAAGACTTTGAGAAAGAAAGACAGACAGACAGACAAAGAGACAGGCTGGCTGGCTCAGTGAATAGGGTCTGTACTTCACTCCTCCAACATCGTGGATAAAAACTTGCCCTCTCTTTGCCTCTGTGAATCAGGCTATGGGCTGCTCCCATCCCATCTGTCTCTCAAGACCCTTGCTCTAGAAGAGACAATGAGGTACAGTTAGCAGAACTTACAGTATTTCCAGCACCTACAGTGGTGAGGACAGGCCTCCCGAAGTTTCTCTGAGAGAACCTTTGTCACAGGGCAACTCCTGTACAAGGAATTCTAAAAGCCTTACCTCAGTAGAGTCATGCTTCCAACACAGAGTCAGCAGCAAAGTCCTAGAAACCTACAATAGTGAATGATCTGCCAGCAAGGTTTCTTGTATTCTGCCCACTTTTGAAAATGGGACGTTTAGTTAGGCATATCATTACCTATTGCCTAAGAGAGCACTACACTTAGACAATTATGAAAAAATAGAAAACAGATCCAGTCATTGCCTGGTGACTGCCATATGGTTTCTGCCACAGAAAAGCTAAACTCCAAGGCAAAAACTAATCTAGGTACCCACATGAAGTGGAAATACTAATCCCATGCAGTTTCTCCCTGGATATATGGATCATAATTTAGGAAAAGTTAAATGGGAGAAGGTGGTTCTCAACCTTCCAATTTCACTGAGGTTCACAGAACAATTTACCAGACTGAAAAACAAAACAGATTTAACTGTCTTAGTGAGAAAAATTTAGAGAAGTTGTGATATGCTCTTATATTGAATATACTAGATTTCATTAGTGTTGGAGAAAAAGTTAATACAAATCTATAAAGATGTGAAAGTGACAAGGAAAGCATAAGAAAACTTTTACATATGCAATACTATCTGCCCATTTATATTCTGAATTTATGGTATAAGTATAGACATAGCTCCAGGTTAACTAGTTAATTATTTTAAGAGTAGTACATATTGAGAATAAAAAGCCAGGCTGGAAGAATGGCTCCTGATAGACAAAAATGTAGAACAAATAGAAGGAAAAATGGTAATGTTTACAGTAGAATCATAATTTTAGCAGCTAAAAGATTTATTGTTGTTTGGTCTCCTTTTGTTTTTTTTTTGTTTGTTTGTTTGTTTTTTGGTTTTTTTTTTTTTTTTAAGGAAAAAGGACACAAGGGTGATTTAGTTAGCAATTAGATCTCATAGAGGGCAGCAGAGCTAGCAAATGGCCAACAGTGGGTCCAAGTATGGGCTGCAGATTTGCATGTGCTGAATACTGCTATGAGGCACCTCTGCATCCACTGGCCTAGACTCCAGCCTTTACCTTCAGAGCAGTGAGCTTCCATCCCAAACTTTGCATCTACTTTCCTGCATCACTCTACCAGCTAGATAGAAGCTACACTTAAATAGCAGCTTCATTCAGCACCTGACTGCCTGTCTTCACCTACCCAAGAGGCAGGCAGCTCTGTAATCTTCTCATTCCTATAGGAGAACATACTGAGTCTTCATTGCCTTAAAAACAAAAAAAGCTCATTGAGCAGTGTGCTATGTCTAGGCATTGTCCCATGAAGGAGAGGTGAGAAGAGAAGAAATAGTAGTGCCTGTCCAGGTGAGCTTTTTTGTTTCATTTATTTTTGCATGTATTCTTTACCAAGTCTGTACCTGCCTAGTCTCAAATTCATCTGCAGATTAATGGTTCTAGAGTTTTTAAAAATCTTGCTAAGATGGCTACCAGTTCACTTGGCAACTTTATTATCATCTGTACATGTCTCACATCTTGAATAATGAAGAGATAAGAGAGCTTGCAAGTAATTTTTCCTTAAGACTCCTGCTGAATTGGCCCACCACAGCATGGACATTACAGTGAGTAGGGTATGTTTGAACTGGATGGAAAGTCAGTGTTTTATAGGGTGCCTGTTTTACAGTAATGGAGCAATAGTGATTGAAAGTGATTGTGTGGGGATGTGTGCTGTGTTTTTTAGTTTTTTTAAAAGATGGCATAAACAAATTCATGACAAAAATAAATAAATGTTACCTCTTTATTTAAATGTCTATAGATGTCTCTAACTTAACATGTTCACGAAACCAAACTTATGACCTTAAAGGGGATCCTTTTATAACCATTTTAAATTTAAAAAAAAAAATGGAGGAAAGCAGTATTAGAGACTGAGCCACCAGCCTTCACATTGAGCTACTTCCCCAGTTCTTTTTTAATTTTTATTTTGAGACAAGGTCTTACTATGTTACCTAGGCTGGATTCAAACTTGTGATCTCCATGTCTTAGCCTCCCAGGGTACTAATATTACAGGTGCATCCATCATGCCTGTTTCCCCTTCCTCATTAAATGAAACTCACTCTTTCCTATTATCCAGACCTAAAACACTGATTTCATTCTTGACTCATCTGATTCTGTTAAAACCCAAATCCAATGCACTAGCAAATCCTGCTGTTCAAGCCATAATTATCTCTCACTTTCTAACATTTGACACTGTCTCTCTGCTAAGACATACCAAGTTAGAAATCAGTTTACAGTCAGAGAAGGACTGGGCCTGCAAAGAAGTCAGCACAAAAAATAAAGATACCAGAATTATGGCAAGAGCCAAATCTGAAAAGAGCCAGGCCTGCATGCCTCCCCTTTCAGAGTTAAACAACAATTTGAGATTATACTGTAATTTGTATCACTTTGGCCAGTAGGCCCAGATAGAGATCAGACACAAGGATGGGTGACCAGAAAATCTGGACCCATATGCTTCTCCCTTTCCAAGATTTCCTTTGATCTTTCCTTATACCCTTGCTACATGGCTTTGCTTCCCTATTGGGTCAACATTGGTTAAGGCACTATACCAAAGCCCCTGCAGAGGGTCTCAGTCCAAACCACTTGGCAATACTACACACTGATGGAAAAGAAAAGATAAAAAGTTCTGCAGCTGAGGGGTTCTGGGATGACCCAATGTTCTCTGTGGAACAAAGGCCTTATCTCTGAAAGCTCCTGGGTTTTACTGGTATCACTCAGGGATGTGAGTGGGGTCACAGCAGAGTACATAAGGAAAAGAAACTTTGTAGCCCTACCAGGCACAGAGGCCTCCAATTAGCAATGTAGGAATAGTCTGATGTATGTAAGACTGGCATCTTTACTACCAGGAAGGTATAATTCTGAGTCCCATGGCCTCAGCTGAGATCTTGTCTCACCTTACTTAGCCCTGGAATCTCACAGGCTCTTGCTCAAGCTTCCATTCCGGCCTTCAACACGGAGCCTGTTCTGGCCCACATGTTGCCACTTTGCTATTAATGACACCAAGAACACCTCCACCAGACTCCATAAGATCCCTTTAGCCAATTAAGGGAACATTTGTTTTAATATAGCCAGCTTTGAATACCTCAGTGAATCAGGTGATAGAAAGATCAGGGACAGGCTGCAGCAGGAGCTTCATTTCTCAGAAGAAAACAGCATGGCTGTCTCCCACAGGACTCTACACGGTACTACTTGTGACTCTACAAGGTGATTGTAATTTGATCCCCATTGTACCTCCATTGTGATTTTGCTGTATAAATTACCCCTGACGAAGAGCCTCGGGAGCCACCCACTCAGGACCCCTCCTGGAAATCCAGGCGCTATTTTTCTACTCCCTTTTTCCGGTAAAACTCCCCTTTCTCCTTTGGTTTGAGACTTCACTCCTTGATGTTGTGAGACAATGCATTCCTCACATCTGACAACTACTGTAACAGGTCAGGAGTTATATTTTTTCTGTATCACTTCTGTCCTTACTCCCTGAATTTAGCAACCAGTAACCATTTTAAACTACAAATCGGATGTTGATACTCACAATTAACTCTTCATCTCATTTAAAATAAAGATCAAAATAAGTGTTTTAAAGCCCTAAATAAAATAACTGAAGCTACACTGGCCTTCAGGTTATTCCTTACATACAGATAGAGTATTTCTGCTTCAAGCCTTTGTACTTCCTTTCCCCCTCTGCTTGGGATGCTCACTTCTTCGCCTCCTTCAAGTCTTTAGTCAAATGTTACCTTCTCAGTGAGACTTTTCCTAACCACCATTCTATTTAACATCTCCCTGTGTCTCCCTCCCCTCTGCCATCCTTCCCTCCCTTCTTCTCAGTCTCTCTCAGCCATGAACACCCTGACTTCTAGTCCTTACTTAATTTTCCATTATAGAATCACTATCTAATCTACTACACATTTCACTTACTTACCATTTGTATACCTCTCCAGTCTAAAATGTAAGCTTAATCAAGTTAAGGACTTTTTTCTGTTTTGTTTTATGACCAAACAGAACATTCTTCAATAAGCAAGCCTGTCTTCAAGACTCTCATGAGAAATATGTGCTGCAGCACAGGCCTGTTAAAGACTCTCTTTGGTATTCCTATTAAAAACAAAACAAAACAAAACAAAACAAAACAAAACAAAACTTCATGATGAATAATTGGTAGCAGAAAAAGGTTTTGGAGTAAAGCTTACAGATGCCCTGAACAAAATGACTTTAAGCTTAGAAATGAACACTCAACAAAAACTGTCAATCAACTGTGAGAATAAAATGAATACATTTTATAATATGCACAACTTGGAAAATTAATCAACCATTTAACCTTTCTGAAGTTTTATGTAAAGGAATGTAAGAATGAAATGAAAACAATAATGAGATCAAAAACAATACAGCTAACTCAGTAACACAAGGAAAAGAAACCTGAGAATGATACTTTGACAAAAAAACCAGGGTTCATTTTAAAAGATATGATCAGGGTTAAATGAAAAACTTCTTCAAAAAGAACGTAAACAACCTTAGCAAAATATTATTTTATGACTGAATAGCTTGGGAATACAACTATGGCATGCTATTAGTAAACAGTGGTACAGGGTCTCTTCTAAGCATTAAATAAAAAGAATGCTAATTTAAAACTGATAAAAAGTTTTTAAACTACATACAAAATAATTGGGGTATAAATTTAAAGCAAAATACAGTATAATTTTGAGCAAATGAAGAAAATAAGGAATCTTTAATTCTGGAGGGAAATGTTCACTGGTCAGTTAATTATGGAGAGAAAACAACTACTTAATACTCTGATATATAATAGCTATATAAGAAAAATAATCACTACATAATAATTTTTCACTATAATGTTAATTTGCTAAAAATCATTCATCATTTATTGTTAGATATATGAAATCAAAAATTGGAAAATAACAAGTGTTGGCAACATATGGAGAACCTAGATCCCTTACATATTGCTGATGGGAATAATAAAATGGTGCACCCACTATGAAAAACAATGTAGTAGTTCCTTAATCAGTAAAATATGACTGAGCAATTCCACTCCTAGGTAAATGACCAAAAGAACTAAGAACAAGTATTCAAACAAGTACCTTTGCACACACATTCACAGAAGCACTATCATACTAACCAAAAGAATGGATTTATTTGTAAATATATATGAGTACAAACAAATTTGTGTGGTATATTCATATAGTGCAGTATTTTTTAACTAAAGGAATGAAACACCAGTAAGTGCTACAACATATATGTGAACTGAAAATATTATACTAAGGAAAAAAAGTAAAAAAAAAATCACATATCATATGATTTCACTCAGATGAAATAAACCAAGAAATCCATAGACAGAGAATGCAGATTGATAGATGGCAGGGGTGTAGACAGAACAGAATAAAGAGAAAATGCCTGATAAGAAAGGCAATTTTCCTTAGACTGATGGATTTGGAACTAGGTAGAGATGGTAGATAACCACACCATTGTGAATATATCAAATACCATTGTACTGTTGACTTTAAAATGGTTGCCTTTCAAACCAAATATATGGCTCAGTGGCACAGCGCCTGCCTAGTAAGCACGAGCTTCTGAGATCGATTTCCAGTAGCAAAAAAACCTATTGCCTTTATATTAAATTCCATCTCAACAAATTAAATTAAAAAGACAATCAGATTTTAGTTCATTTTTTCTTGCTTCCTTGAGTTCAAGTTCTTAAAGATTTCCAAAATTTACCATAGTCTTTAACTTTAAAAATACTTCAGAACTAGTATTTATGATTTTGAAAAAAAACTTGAGATTTACAAATCATTTAAGCATCTCTTCTGTTCTCCCATTAAAGTTTCTAATAGGTTGCTTTGGGGGTTTTTTGGAGTTTTTTTTTTTCTTTTTGAGACACTCTCTCTCACTGTGTGGTTCAGGCTGGACTTGGGCTCACTTTGTAGCCCCTGCTGGTCCCAAACTTGCAATAATCCTCCTTCCTCAGCCTCCTGAATATAACAGATTTCATTTTTAAAGTATATTACATCAGGCTGCCTGTGGTAGTATGCACCTATAACTAACCCCAGCGCTCAGGAGGCTGAGGCAAGAGAACTGCCACAAGTTTGAGGCCAGCCTATGTTACAGAGTGAGTTTTTGGCCAACCTGAACTACAGTGAGACTTTCTCAAAAGATAGATAGATAGATAGATAGATAGACAGACAGACAGACAGACAGACAGACAATTCATGTATCAATTCATTTCTGCATGCCATAATGAAAGTAGAACCACTAAGCACTCTAGTACTCTCCAGCAGTTACCCAATTCATCCATCCAGTCACCTGACAGCCTACAATAAATGAGGAATTAGAGAACAAGCAAAGACAGAAAAAAAGGCAGCTTGACTGAGGCAGAAAAGGAAATGTGTCATTCATTTGCTATCCCAACAAGTTAAACATAAACAAACATATAAGAGATCTAAAGCCAGATTTTTCAATTTGCACAGATGAAACAGTATTAAATAGGAAAATAAATTTAGCTTTAGGCCCTAGCAGGCATTAAAGAAAATATACAAAGAATAAAACAGAGGATACAGTATGTCCAAAGTAATTTATATTAAAATTATTACAACTTTCATTTCAATTAAATTTATACCTATTGGAACTGGTTCATTAGGAGAAGATATAGTTATTTTTAGAGGTTGTGCTGGGTAGAAATTTGAAATAGAAAGCTGCCTGAAACACTTTCAACCCTAAATTTAACCACTGAAAAAAAAATTAAGGGAAAAAAATCAAAAAACATTAAAAAAAAACTAAGTACCTCAGACATAATCTAACCAAGGAAGTAAAAGACCTCTACCATTACTTTGGTTGGGTTTCAAAGATACTCAATTTTTACAGTACTAGGAATACAAACATGTTTATCTTACAGAAGAACTCTGCATAAATCTGACACTCTACATAATTGGCCAATACAAATTGAAAAGGCATGAAGAAAGGTAGAACTCATGAATTATCTCTAATCTGAGAGACTGAGAAAACATCTACCTACAAAAATAAACAAAATAGTTTAAAATGATTCTGTCAAATTCTGGGAAGATGACAGAGCAGTAAGCAGCAGAGAAAATAGTCTCTCTGACAGTTTCCATCCAGATGCTAGAATATAGCATCATGAGGAAGACAAGAAGGAAGGAGGTGAATCCCCTGGACCCAGGAGAATCTGAAGTGCAACTGAAGCCCACAAAAACAGTAAAACACAAAACTTCAACAAAAAAGAAGGTGGAAACTGGGGGGCAATCACCTTGAGACAGGACTCACTGCATGAGAAGAGCAGTTGGAATCTGGGGACACAGGGTCATGGTGACACTGATGGTAACAGTGACAGGTAACAATCCGGGAGGCCTCTACAGTAAGAGTTGGCAATAGTAGAGGAGCCACTGATGTGAAGCACTGCACTAGCAGGCAGGGAATACAAAGGACTCAGTCTTCCTGAAGGGAAGGAGCAATCAGCAGAGAGACATTTTGGAGATGGGCTGGCTAAGCTCCAAACCCATAACTACTGCTGGCTTCAGCTACAAGCTCCCAGCTGGGAAAAGGCCATGAAAACTGCTTACTGAAAGCTGTGAGTCTGGAATATGGGCAGGCCTGCTGAGATTATCTACTACCCTGTCAAAAAGCAACTACTGGCTGGCAGACTCACATAGATTGACACGATTTGGGACTGTGTCACAAGTTGTCTATTACTGAAACCAGAGAAAATTCTGGAAGTGGACTGTTTTTTCATTTTTTTTCTCCCTTTCTCTATTGCTGTTTTTATATGAGTGTGAAAGTGGTTCCTGATATCTCTGTGGGTGTGGTTTTGTTCCATCTCTTTTCCTTCAATCTTCTGTACCAGTTTCCCCAACGTGGCATGATCCCACTTTGTCCTCCAACCCGACTTCTAATCTCTTTCTCCTTTCCCACTTCTCTATTTTCTCTTTAATCTATTTTAAGTTTTAATCCTCAAAGGCAAAATTGACACATTGCAGACTTATATATTACATGTAATTATCTGGTTTGTTTTACATTTTATTATATAATCACAAATCTAATTCATAAGGTTAAAAGTCGCAAATTAAGGGTTAGCTCAGTTTGTTGTTTTCTAGGCTGACTTTGGTACTACCGGTACCACTACAGCCAAGTTTCACATAACTGTTATAAACATCTGTTGGCCCTGGTATTCTATGACTGAGAATTAACTAATGGTAACAGAAAATATGGTGGCACAGTGCCAAAGAACCAGGAACTAGGCCAGACAAGCAATAATTTCTCATCTCCAAAAAACTGAAGAGACAAGATTTTCCAACAAACTCAACTAAAAAACCAGCTACACCTGGAAGATACCTCTGAGAAGTAATCATCACCTAAGGCTCCTAAATACTACCAATAAAGCATCCAACCATAGGCAATTTACAAGCATCACCACAGGAATTAAACATTTAAACAAAGAGAAAACAAAATGAGAAAACACTTAAGCAAAATGCAACCTCAGACATCCA
>PVLA01016618.1:0-20134 GCA_004027455.1 Hydrochoerus hydrochaeris
TCCCTTCCCTTCCTGGGTGTGGAAATCTCGGGTGTGGAAAGTGAGCAGCCACTGGGATGGTCAGCAATTAGAGGGTTCAGCAATTATGCAGGCTCAGTGCTAGGATTCACTATGTGATCTGTGTGTGTCAGATCAGACAGATCATTCCCCATGGTGCAGAAGAGCCTGGTTGAACAGCTGAGTTCTGTGTTCTCTTTTCTTTATAATGGAGCCAGTTTTGATGGATTAAGTGGACTGTATCTTTCACTAAAAGTAAAATAAGAAATTTCTAAAATCAAAAACACTTTGTTTTAAGATAATTGTGGAGTCACATGCAGTTGTAAGAGATAGTGCAGAATCCTGCTTTTCACTTACTTTCCTCCAGTTAGTCACTTGAAAAACTGTATCATAATAGATAGTGAGGACACTCACTGTGATATACTGTCCCTGTACTGCTCAGGCAGGTTTCCTCAGTTTTATACGCCTTCAACTGTGTGTGTTTCTTTGCAGTTAAAATTGCTTGTGTAGACTAGTGCAGAGCAATCAACTGCAGCCTGGGTATACAACCAAGGGCTCCTTTTATCTGCAACAAAAAATAAAAAGCTCATGATATGGATTGAGCAGTTCTTACTTACACCATACAGCTTGGGGCTGTAGGGCTCTTTGTCCAGTGGCAAAGTATCTTGTGTGCCCACTCGCCTTTTTCCTCCTCTGCCCACCTTAATCCCTGGCAACCACTAATCTCTAACTTCCTGAGGTTGGCTTTTTTCACTTAATATCATTCCCTTGAGAGTCTTCTCATTTGTTGTGTGTATCATTATAGCTCAGTAACGGTCATGGTACAGATGCACCACGGTTTTCTCTCACAGTTTTGAGATATAACAATGAAACTCCTGTAATTGTTCATGCAGAGGTTTTTGTGTGCACGTTAAATTTCATCTGAGATGATGTCCAGGAGTGCAGTTGCTGGGTCTTGTATTTAGGTCTAAGACTACCTTGAAGTACACTAATGTAAGAGATTGCCACACTTGTTTTCCAGAGTCACTGTGTGCTTTGCATTTGCACCAGTTATGTATGAGTGATCAGTTTCTCTACATCCTTGTCAGCACTTGGTTTTGTCCCTTTTGTTCTGATAGATGTGTAGTGATATCTTCTAAATTTTTGTGGATTTCCTTTCCTCATTTCTCAACCTACTGTATAGTGGTATATTTTCTATTTTTTATGCAGCTGGCTATGGGTTAGATAATTGACTGTTGTGGATGGTGGTGGGTCCAAGACTTTAATTTTTTTCTTGAACATCTATAAGATAAAAAGCCACTTACTGGACCATTAGTGATTTTTACACTGTGCAGGCTGAGGGGAAAAGGGCTCTTCTTGGCTGAGGGTAGCCCGCCTCAGTGTGTCTGCTAGAATAGCTTTTTCCAAGGGCAGAAGATGGAGCGGTCCTCCCAGCTTCCCACTTAGCACATGGGCTTTCTGTTTTAAGGACTGTGTTTCCCATGATATGCTCTAATTTTGTAATACAGTACATATATAGAATACAGTACAATTATTAGATATTAAAAATTAGATATTAGATATGTACTGTACAATTTATATATTAATATATATTATATATAAATTTATATATTATATATATTATACATAAATTTTAAAAAATTGTATATATAAATTTTTAAAAATTTATATATAAATTTTTAAAAAATGCTGTTACCTCCACTTAATAGAGAGAAAGCTGTGGTACACTGATGTAAAACAGCTTGCCTAAGTCACATAGATAGTAAGTAGCAGAGTAGAAGTTGAAATGAAATATGACTCCCAGGCACCAGCTTTATGACCTCAAGTACAGTGCTGCTTTTTGTTAGGTAGGAATACTTAAAACAAGCTAGGCTGATCAAAAACTGAGGCTGGTTTCTTTAACCAGCACACCAGAATTTAAGTCTGCAGGTATTCTTACAAGTAATAGTTTCCTTGAAAGAATATGAACTTATTTTAACAATGTTGATAGAATAATTAGGGCTTCTACAAAATGAACTGGTGAGCCATAAATGTAAAGTAAATTTTGTTTTAGTTTTGATCTGACTAGTTTTGACTGCTTCCAAAAAATGAAGTTTACCATCAAAATGATGAATCTGCCATCATTTTATCAAGCCTCTTTAAAAAGGGGTGGTGGGAATCTCATGTACTGCACTTGTCCTAAGCATACGCTAACCTTGAAGCATTGTTTTTGAGCTTTAAAATTTTTATTATTTATTTTTCTTGGTACTGGAGGTTGAACCCAGGGCACTTTGCTTGCTGAAGGAAAGACTGCTGCTTCCTGGGCACTAGTGGCCTTCCATAGGCAGCCAGCAGGTAGTCTTCTAGCAGTCTCCATTCACCCATTCACCCTTAGACATTCTGGGGGTGCAGGGAAGTCTGTGGAGCAACCCACAAGACCCAGCAACTCTCTGCACCCCCCCCCCCCCCCCCCCCCCCCCCCCCCCCCCCCGTTTTCACTTCTGGTAAGTATCACCTTCTATCTTGAAAACATCATCCTGTGCCCTGAAACTGTTTCTAGTAACATTTCCCCTGGTTATTATTACTATTGAGTTTTTAGTAGAAATGCTACATACTTGTGAAATAAAATTAACTTGCTATAGTTTACAATATACATGCATTTTTATATTCTAGCCTTTTTTCTGATTTTTGTAAGATGATTTTTATGGTATACCATTCATACAGCTTTTTTGCAAAATGCAAAATGAAACTGTACCATATTAAATTAACATTTCTAAGTAGTAAGAAATTTAAAAAGCCACGTGAGGATGGTTAAGCGCTATATCCGGAAGAGGGAGCTCTGTGGGTGTGAGAAAGGGACAAAACATTTCTAAAATACCAGTGATTGGAAGTGAGGGAGGCCCCTGGTGTTGGTTTTGTTCTCTGTTCTCTTTCCTCGTTTGTATATTTACCTGTTGATTGTTTATTTATTGTTGGCCTCCCCCAACTAGAATACAGCTCCTTGTGGTGATTTCATGAGCATTTTCCTAATTCTTTGTAAATACATTTTCTTTTTCTGAAAGAGAAAACTTTTACAAAGGACCTTCCATAAAAGATTTTAAAAATGAAACTAAAAATTAGCTGTGATCCTATATCTAAAGAAAAGTATTGGGTGTGTTGTGGGCCAGATCCTCCCATAGTATTTATTATTTTATTTTGGTATTTCTGCAGTCTTCTGACTGACCAGTTGTGCTCCTTACCCCTGTGTGTATCTGCAGTTCCCGGCCCACAGGCAGAGGTGTAGAAGGACTTGCTAGAGTTGGATCCCGAGCAGCACTTTCCTTTGCCTTTGCATTCTTACGAAGGGCCTGGCGGTCAGGTATGTATGTTACACGTCTTCTGCTCCAGAGACATCAGGAGATTTACCTTCTATGGTCAAGTCCGCAACCATTGTCCTTGGAGTGACCCATTGTGCCTTCTGGGTCTCAGTTTCATTGTTTGTAAAACAAGAGGCTGCAGCATATTTGACTTGACTATGTTTAAAAAGAAAAAAGAAAAGAAAAGAAAAAAAATGTGTGTGCAACCCTCCTTCCTATTTCCCTTCCCTGCCTCAGTAACCACCCACTGTGGAAGAATAAGGTATTAACACAGGCTGAGCATTCTAAATCTGAACATTTGAAATATGAAATGCTCCAAATTCTTAAATTGTTGACACTGAAATGACCCTGCAAATGGGAAATTCCACACTTGACCTCATGTGATGGGTTGTAGTGATAATGCAGGTGCACTAAAAATCTTGCATATAGTTAATTTCAGGCTGTAATGTATAAGTGTATATAGAGCAAATAACATTAGTGTGTAGACTTGAGTCTCATTTATTTCCAAGAGGTCTCAGGATGTTTGCAAATTTTCTAAAATCTCCAAAATAACTGAAATTCAAAGCACTTATGGTCCAGGCATTTCAGATGAGGGATATTCAATCTCTGTTGCCTACTTCAGTGTCATCAAATGCAGAATTGACTTAGAGACAGCTTTGTGAGAGTTTACTCTGTTAAGTAGGGGCTTGGATAGGTGACAGTGGCATTTGGTCACCCTGGTTTAGCGCAGTAGGAAAGAGGTACTGTTCCAGTCAGCACTGGCTGAGGGTGGGGAGCCTCCTCTCACTGAAGGTGTGCCTAGGTGAGGACGCGGACCTCTGCAGTGAGCTGTTGCAGGAGTCCCTGGATGCCCTGCGAGCTCTGCCCGAGGCGTCCCTCTTTGATGAGAGCTCCGTCTCCTCTGTGTGGCTGGAGGTGGTGGAGAGAGCAACCAGGTTCCTCAGGTCCGTCGTGACAGGGTGAGTTGTCTCTTCATACCTTCCTGAAGGAATCCTGCACTGTGCTTGAGTCTCATTCTCACCCGCTAGTAGGTTGGTTTCTTACCTCAGCTTCCAGTGCGCTCTCAGCTCTCCGATTCCACGTTTTGTTTCTCTACTTTTTAGATGATTTGTGATACTCTGATTTAGCCCAGGAAGCTATCCCATTGAATAGGATGGAAAATGACAGATGCTTTTGTTATTTTTGTATTTAATGATTTAGTGTTTAACACTGAAAGATTGGCAAAGTGAGCCCTTCTTTCATGCCTCTTGGTGATACTTATGAGCCACTGTATTTAGGGACAGGTGGTGTTCAATTTGAAGTCTTGATAGATAGTATGGGAAAGGGCAGCTTCTGTACAAGGCCAGAACCTTTATAAGCTGATGCTGGGGGAGGGCTCAGTGGTAGAGTTCTTGCCTAGTGTGTGTGAGGCCCTGGGATTGATCGCCATCATCCTTCCTTCCCTGAGCCTTTAACACATGGGCTTTGGGAGGTGCTTAATATCCAGATTATAGCATGAAACTGCTCTTCCTAGTTTTTAAAATGTGAATCTTTGTAAGGGGAAATAAGAACTCTGGTCTTGAATGTTACGCATTTTGTTAGGGTTTTTGAATTTATCTCGAAGTCGAAGCATGTTTAAATATTTTTCTACCCACATTTTGAGTAATGATGACGCATATTTTGTGCTTCAGAAATTTGGAGTGTGTTTTCCAGTGTGATATAATATCTCTTTTAATACTTTCAATAAAAATATATCTTCGGGAGCTAGGGGTGTAGCCGAGTGTTTTTCTTAGCATGTAGGAGGCTGTGGGTTCAATCTCTGCCCTGCCTGTACCCCCCGTGCCTTTCTGCATTTAACTTCTTAAGATTTCTGAGTAAATTTATGTAGCAAACCTCAGTAACCTGATTCTGAATATTAAATAATCATTTCCCTGGGAGAGAGAACATAATTAATGTATGCATATGATTTTAAGTGTGCTGCTCTCACTAATACTGATGGCTTTCCTCAACTGCTGCCACTGTAGGGATGTTCATGGGACACCGGGCACCAAAGGTCCAGGAGGTGTTCCCCTGCAGGACCAGCACTTGGCCCTGGCCATCCTGCTGGAACTGGCTGTGCAAAGAGGCACGCTGAGGTGAGTGGCCCCAGGAGCTCCCTGAGATGTGTGTGTCTCTGCACACTGGTTGCATGGTGTGGCATTTCATCGATCACTTGTGGCTATAGCCTTTGTGTGGTCTTCTGTAGTCAGGGAATCATGTCACAGCTCTCTTCTAAAGCCAAGAATTATGCTTCTT
The DNA here is from genome assembly GCA_004027455.1 of Hydrochoerus hydrochaeris. Lineage (NCBI taxonomy): Eukaryota > Metazoa > Chordata > Mammalia > Rodentia > Hydrochaeridae > Hydrochoerus > Hydrochoerus hydrochaeris. Next base: position 5,607 of record PVLA01016618.1, read on the forward strand.
GATTATCTTTTTTATGCTTAGCTGTTTAATCATTTATGACCTGTTTTATTTTTTTCTGTCTCTTAGTTTTTCCCAATTATTTTTATTCCGTTGATTTAAGATCCTAGAACATCCCTGTAGAAAATACTATTTCACATTTATTTAGCTGTTTGCTTTTATTTTTTATGGACTGTAGCAAAAAAGTTAATTTATTTTTATTAGAGAATAAATATTTTTCCTCTTTTAGCCAAATGTTGTCTGCCATCCTGTTGTTGCTTCAACTGTGGGACAGTGGGGCTCAGGAAACTGATAATGAACGGTCTGCCCAGGGCACCAGTGCACCCCTTCTCCCGCTGCTTCAGAGGTTCCAGAGCATCATCTGCAGCAAAGACACGCCACAGACCGAGGGGGATGCACATGTAAGCATCGTGTGGCACCTGGTGTGTAGGGAGTTAGGCTGGCATAACAAGGACTGTCTTAGGAGGTGCTTGTATTTGACGACAGCTGAGAGTCAGATGGGGCAGGCGTGGGAAGTCACATGTCCATTACATTGATAAGACAGAACATCTCTGAGCCGTCAGGATTCTTCCATATGGCAGCAGTGCCAGAGTGAGCCATTGGCCCTGGACTCTGCTTTTGTGTGATGCATCTTAAGTTGGAAGAGTTTGTCTTGACGTGGGTCCTGTCTGCTGCCATGATGACCGTGTTTGCTCACCACTGAGACCCTCAGGTGTGTGAGTCAGTGCCTATTCGTAGCAGCTGCCATTCTGTGCTTGGCTGTGAGGGGGAATGAATTTTAGATGCTATGTTCATTTGTTTTGTATTGCTATAGTGAAATATCCATGGATTGGTCTTCTTTTTAAAGAAGAAGGTTTATTTTGGCTCATGGTTCTTGAGGTACAAGGTGGAGGGCTATCTGGTGATGGCTTTCTTACTGGCAAAGTCCTGAGGTAGTAATGGGCATCATGTAGCAAGACTTGGGGAGGGTGTGTGTGCGTGTGTCTGTCTGGTCTCTGTCTCTTCTTAGAAAGCCTCCGATATTCAGTGCCATGACTTTAACCCTGATAACATCCAAAGATTTCATCTCTCATTACTATAGTTGCATGCTCCTAATACTCATACTCAAGTTTCCATGCTCCTAATACCTGCTAATTGGGTTTAAATTTCAACACAAGATCTTTTAGAGCTGCATATGGTGGTACATGTCTCTGATCCCAGCAGGAAGCTAAGGCAAGAGAATCTCAAATTCAAACCCATTGAGGGCATTTTAGCATGACCTTGTCTCAAAATTAAAAATGGAAAAAGGGCTGGAGGTATAGCTCAGAGCAGAGGCCCTAGGTTCAATCCTCACACTGTATCTATGTGGTGGAAGATGTAGTGAAGGCATGTTCTCTTCCACAGAGTGAGTTAGTAGAAGAATAAAGGGTAATGAAAATCCTGACATTGTTTCAGGAGCAAAGCATGAGATGTAGGTTGTTATCAGCACCTGCAGTGATGATGCAGGGGACTGAGGCTAAAGTCAATGTGGGAATAAACTTCATATCCTCTTAAAAGAAAGTGGTCTCTCAGGAAATCTCTTTTTAAGTATTTACATTTGTTTTGAGGAATTGGTACATTGGTTTTGAGGAATTTACTATTTTCGATACCCCAGTCCCACCAGCTGCTGCCTCCCTACTTTGCCTGATTTTCTTCCTCATCTTGAAAAAGTGTGTCTTCCTGTTTCCTATTATCTCTCTTTTATTTTGCTTTTTAATTTATTTATATTTTGGCCTTCTTAGAGAAGCCATGCAATAGTTAATTCTCCATGTCTGGCTTATTTTGTTGAACATTATAGAATCAAAATCCATCCATTTTCCAGCAAATAATGTGAGGGTTTTATGACTGAATAAAATTCCGTTGTGTTAATATGCTACATTTTCTTTATGCATTCATCTGTTGATGTGCATCTAGGCTGTTTCTAGAGCCTCGCTATTGTGAATTGTATACTAAAAACATTGGGTATGCATATATCACTGTAGTATGATGACTTCAACTCTTGGAGTATTTCCAGGAGAGGGATAGTTGGGTCAAATGGAATTTCTGTTTCTAGTTTTTGGAGCATCCTCTATACTAAGAAAATCTCTGTTCCTATTGAAAGAACCTGCCTACACATGTAATGATCTTACTGTCTCTTAGTTCTTGCTGAGGAGAGATTGTTGGGTCTCCATCCTTTGTTGCTTCCATTGTGCCATTTATAGGAAAAGACTTGCTTCAACAAGTACAAACTGTCAGCACAGAATCAAGTCTGAAATGCACACTTGCAAATAAATACCAGAAAGAACCGTGGAAAGGGGCATCACTCTGATGGCCCTTCCTATGTGCCAGGCAGCATGTGAGGTGCATCACCTGGTTTGTGTCTGTGCAGTCCCACTGTACCCTTTGCCAGTGAGGAGGCTAAGCCAGTGTAGGGGAAGGATGTCAGGCCTAGGCTGGAACCTCAGGACTGTTGCTCTTTACAGTGCATGTTGGATTTTGTCATTCCATTATCATACTTTGTCCTTACTTACCTGTTATTTGGCACTCTTTTTTGTGGGGGGGTACTGGGGATCGAACTCATGACCTTGTGCTTGCCAGGCAGGCACTAAGCCACTGAGCTAAATCCCCAGCCCTATTTAGCACTCTTAAGTGATAAGGCTCTTTTGCCTTTGGAACAATTAGAACTGTGACTTAATTTGCAAATAAAAATTAAGTGTTCTCCAAAGCAGGCATCATTCAGATTAAAATGAGAGGTTTTTGTTTTTTAGCTGTCAAAGTGAAGTTGAGGTGCCAAAGTTGAAGTTGAAGTTTGTGGAGCCTGTTTTGTGTTCCTTCAGGGGTCTGGGGGAAGCACACCTGTCCATATGGTAATTTGGTAATGTAAGCCCTTTGGAGTCTGCACCTGGGGCTCAATGTGTGAGCAGTGCAGTAAATAATGCACATGTACAGTCAGTGTTGTGAGCATTTTGAGCGGGTGTGTGCATGTAAAGATGGGCAATGTAATTGTATCATCAGTATTTTCATTTGATGGTTAAAATGAAATTTATAGGTAATGCATAACTGAAGTACCAAATGTAAAGAGGAATTAAGAGACTAACTGTGCTACTTTACTTTTCTTTACCATTCTGAATATATTTGTTTGCTTTACTTAACCCAGCTTTTATCTGGGCCTCTGAGTCCCAATGAGAGTTTCCTGAGGTACCTTACTCTTCCTCAAGACAATGAACTTGCCATTGATTTGAGACAAACAGCAGTGGTCGTCATGGCCCATTTAGACCGCCTGGCTACACCCTGTATGCCTCCTCTCTGTAGCTCCCCAACATCTCATAAGGTATGTACTAAAGTGACGTTTCTGTCTTTTCTTGCAGTGCTGGGAATTGAACCCTTGGGCATGCCGGGCAAGTGCTTTCCTGCTGAGCTGTACCCTAGCCCCTTGAGTTAGTTAGTAGACTCCCAGGGTCTCAGTCTGTGCATATAAAAGATTTTCTTCTTCTATTACTAGTGGGTGGGAACTGACTTACATTTTTTTAAAATCATGTTTTATTGGTATGTTTTACATACATAATGGTCACGTTCATCATAGAGATTTGTATCTGTACATGATATAACTTGATTCTTTTTTCCCCCAGCCCCCATGCTTCCTTTAGCCTCTGCTGCCCTCTCCATTTACAAAAGCTTTATTTTCATTTTTTCCTTATTTTCTCTCTCTTTTTTTTTTACTTTCCCTTTTTTCCTTTCTCCTTATCCCCCTTCCCCATGTGAACCTGACTTACTTTTTATTTCTTTTTTCTGACTTACATTTTTAAAACATGTTTATAACAGTTCAAGATATTGTCAGAGTCACAGTGAGTATTGAGCAAGCTGAGGAGCACAGGGCTTGAGGACCCAGACTGAGGCCCCCAGAAAAGTGACCTTTATTCACACAACTGCAGCTTTTCTGCCTTCTGCAGGGAGGTTCCGGAACTTTTTTTCTGGTACTAGAAATGCTAGTGGTCAAGTCCAGGACCTTACGCATGCTAAGCATGCACTGTACCACTGAGCTACATCCCCAGCCTAGAGCCTTCATTGTGTACTCTAAACATGAGTTATCTTAGTGTATCATGTTGGTTAGAGTTATCATGCCAGTGTAGTTGTGTACTGTATGTAGATCGTAGTGGTAATGGTGATAGTAGTGCCTTGCCTTTGTGGAGGGTACCAGGCAATGCCAGTGCACCAAGGGCCTCACATGCATCTTCATGACTTTGCCTCAGTGCATCCTTGAGAAAACCAAAATTTGGAATGTTAGTGAACTTTGTCTGGGGTCATACAGAGTAATCCTGATTTTAAATCCAGGTTTCTTTGTTTTTTTTTTTTTTTTCTTGGTACTGGGGATTGAACTCACAACCTCGTGCTTGCCAGGCAGGCATTTAAGTCACTGAGCTAAATCCCTGGCCCTCAGGTTTCTTCTCTTTAAAGATGAACAGTACTTACTGATCTTCACAGTCACGTTTTTAGAAACTAAGCAATGTAGCCACATGGTTCAAAAGTCAAAATTATATACAAAGACACATTATCACTTCCTCCTCTGACCTTCATTTACCCTTTGTCTCCACTGCTTATTTTCTTTCTTTTTTTTTTTTCTTTTTCTTTTTTTGTCTTTTTGAGATAGGGTGTCACTGTGCAGTTCAGGCTGGCCTTGAGCTCACTTTGTAGCCCAGGCTGGTCTCGAACTTGCAATGATCCTCCTGCCTCAGCCTCCTGAGTGCTGGGATTACAGGCGTGAGCTAACATGTCCAGCCTTAGTTTCATTTTTGTAGCTGCCTTTCTAAGATTTTGCTGCTCTCCAGAATGAACATGTAGTTGTAGCGTGTTAGCTTATTATGTAGCTTATTTTTTTCATTGAATATAAGAGCTAGGGAGCTTTCTGTGTCAGACAGAGCTTTTCAATTTTTAAATGTTTAGTATGCCATGTGTAAATGTATCTTTTTTGTTTTTTAATAAGTCTCATTTTGGTGAACACTTATGCCAGAATTTTGGTACCCAGACATTGCCATGGTGACTGACATGACATGTTTGTTCCTGTATGTGTGTGTGTGTGTGTGTGTGTGTGTGTGTGTGTGTGTGTGTGTGTGTGCAGGTGTGTGTGCCTGTATGTCAGAAGGATGACCCGGGGTGGCCTTGTTATTGCCATGTTGCTTCTCTGCAGCCTGGTCCCTTGCACCCTGACCTGCAAGGGTGTTTGTTTTCCAGCTTTGTGCTTAGACTGTTGATATTTTGTCTTTAATGGGACAAAATAATAGTCTGGTGTGGTTTGAGCTTTTAAAAACACATTGAAGAGCCAACTGTGATATAATGAAGTACTTTACAAAAATAACCAGCTTTTTTCTAGTCAAATGAGGTAGTGTGAAATGTTCTATTTTGATGTTTTGAATCAGCTTCTTTCTTTCCTTGCTTTGTTTTCAGCTTATAGTATGTTGATGTTACTCCTAACGTTTTCTTGTTATAAAAAAATGTTTACTTGCTTTCTTATCTTACAGGGATCATTGCAGGAGGTCATAGGTTGGGGGTTAATAGGATGGAAATACTATGCCAATGTGATTGGCCCAATCCAATGTGAAGGCCTTGCCAACCTGGGTGTCACACAGATTGCATGTGCAGAGAAGCGCTTCCTCATCCTGTCTCGCAATGGCCGTGTGTATACACAGGCCTACAATAGCGACACTCTGGTAGGTGTGGTGGGCAATGTGCACATGGTCTCTTCCACAGATGCAACAGGGTCTATTCTTTCTTTCCGTCACTGATCAACATATTAATTGTGTATCATTAGGCATATTTGATAATCTCTGTTGTTAGCATTATTGTCAAGACTTTGAGGTGTTAAGATTGGGAAATACTTACTGTGAAACCCATTGTGATTACGGTTTCTGTTTGTAAGCCATCTTTTTGTGTATAAGCTCATTTACCCTTGGGGCCAGCTGAGTGGATCTGATGGGCATGATGGTACCTTGGGACATGCATGGTATTATTGGGAAGAACTGTGTGTCACTTGCCTGGGGGCAGCCTGTATTGTCCAGCACCAGCACTGGCCATGCCTCCAATGACTTAGAAGTTGCCTGTTGTTCTGCTGGTATTGAGAAGGGTGGGTTGGAGAACTGGCCTAGCTGCTCTGAAGGCTCCTGGTCTTTCAGTTGCACAGGTTTATTCAGGATAGAGAAATAAATGGGAGGAGTTTTGCTCTTATCATTACTGTTAGGCTTGCCACTAATTTTCTTCCTATTTTTACCTTTTTAGGCCCCGCAACTGGTCCAAGGTCTTGCCTCCAGAAACATTGTAAAAATTGCTGCCCATTCTGATGGTCACCACTACCTGGCCTTGGCTGCCACTGGAGAGGTGTATTCCTGGGGCTGTGGAGATGGTGGACGGCTGGGCCATGGGGACACTGTGTAAGTACAGCTTATTCCTGCAAGTGACATTCTGTCCTTCTGTATGACCATGTCTACAACAGGATGGAAACGGGTGTTTTCCATTTGCTCCAGGATGTAGAGCTCAGATAGAGAGGGTTACCATTGTGTGTCTACCCTTGAGGACTCCTTAGGAGGTTGGTCTGCAAGTAGAGAGTCATGGAAATCAGCCCTTCTACTCTCTCCCAGCTGCAGCAACAGCCAGCAATAGCATCTCCTGCCACGTTTTCTAAAGCAAATCCACATGCTGTCCCATCATTAATAAATATTTCACGTATCTCCAACCAGTAAGGTCCCTTTTCCTTGAATCATATTATCCTCACAGCACAAAGATAACAGTTTCTTACTTGGTAAAAACTTTTGATTACCATAAGAAAATAGAAACAAAACAGAAAGTAGTTGTTAAAAGTGCTCAGTTATAAAATTGAGAGTTCTGCCAGTTCCTTTGGAGCAATCAGATCAGAACTCCTTTTTTCTTTGGTGTTTTGAGTGGCGCCTGGTGGGAAAGCCTTTAGTGTTTAGTTGAAATTGCAATTGCATGAGTGTGTCAACCCAGCAGAACAACTTCATGTGGTCAGTCATGAGCAGGATTGAAAGTGAGAGGAGACTGGACAGATGTGGCCCATTCACCCCAATGGGTGTACACAGATGGAGACATTGTAGCTCAAAACGTTTGCTGGGAAGACTCTTAAACTGGGAGAAAAGCAGAGTGATACATGTGGTACCTTATTCATATAGGAGCTTGGGAACACAAGTGTAACAGGATTAGGAGAGAGTAAAAACAGGTAACAAATTTGTAGTGAAAAACAAAGGAATTAAGCTGGGCCTATCTATAATCCCAATACTGGTGGGAGGCAGGAGGAGGGAAAGATCAAGTTCAAGCCCAGCTGGGGAATTTAGCATCACTGTGTCACAAAATGAAAAATAGAAAAAGGGCTGGGGGTGAAGCTCAGTGTGAAGCCCTAGATTCATTCCCCTGCAGTGCAAAAACAAAACAAAAGCCCACAGAGGGGTTGAGAATTGTTTTTGTTGTGCTCACACTGGAAGGGACTGAGATTGGCATGGGACACATGACACCCCAGAGACATGGAGGTACAGGATGGTATATCTAATTTACTAGGTCAAAAATGTTTCTTAAGAAAATAACTTTTAGTTGAAAGGAAGTGCTAGAGTAAGTAACTTGTCCTTGGCTCTAGGAGTTTCAGGAAGAATAGGACCGGTACTGATGGCAAGAGTTGGAGAGAACCTTTCAGGGGAGTTGAAAGTTGAGCTGAACACATTAAGTGAGATCGTGCAGAGTATATTCCCTAAGTCTGTGCCTCTAGAAGGTCACACTGTGGAAACCATGTCTTGGAGAGGCAGAGTGGGCTTGTACACATTCCTGAGAAAGTGCTACTCATCAAAGGAAATGTATTCTGGGTTCTAAGAGCAGCATTTCTGTTTATCCTTGCGGCCTCATACTTCATTTGTAAACCATAGATTATAGTGTACATTGGTGAAACCTGCTAGCTTCATTTTGTCCACATTTATTTCATAAGTATACTGTATGTATATGCATATATTAAATTCCACCTCCTTTATAAACTTTTCATGCAGTCACACACAATCATTTTGTAGGGTATGACTAACTGACTTTTGTAAGTCCATGCTGTTAGAACTACCACAGTTGAGACTGAGGGTATTTCCACTGCTCTTGGGAATCTCTTTGTACCTTTGCAGTTAATCCCTTCTCACTTCCAGCTCCTGGAAATCTCTGATCTGTCCTCTGTTGATACTACTTTACCTTTTCCAAAATTCAATATAAACAGTTTTACAACATAGGATTTTGTTTCTGGCATCTTTTACTTCACATAGAGTTTATCAAGTCATTCTTTCTGGGCCTTTATTCCTCTTGCTCTTGCTGGACCATGTTTGGGCCACTCTGAATAGAGTGGATGTGGGCTTTCATATGTGACTTTCTAATGGAAGCTGTTTGGATATTCCTGCTGGATGCTGTGCATGGTTTTGGGTTCCAGATTAACAGAGGTGTTGGCAGCATTAGTGTTTGAGTTTTCTCTTAGTTACTGCATAAGATCCGCAAAATGTGACGCTGTCTTGGTATTATGGTAGTCTAGATGATGAACATCCTCTGCCAGCCCTGAGACGAGCCTGCAAGGACGTTCATCTGTTCCTTTCCTCCCACAGGCCTCTGGAAGAGCCGAAGGTGATCTCTGCCTTCTCAGGGAAGCAGGGGGGGAAGCACGTGGTGCACATCGCGTGCGGCAGCACGTACAGCGCGGCCATCACCGCTGAGGGGGAGCTGTATACCTGGGGCCGCGGGAACTACGGGCGGCTGGGCCACGGTATGTCTACTGCATGGAGCAGGAGGTGTACACTGGCTGTCCACAATGGAGGGCTTGAGTAACGACAGTCATGTCTGTTTAAAGGTTCTAGTGAGGATGAGGCCATTCCGATGCTGGTAGCTGGTCTTAAAGGACTAAAGGTGATCGACGTCGCATGTGGCAGTGGGGATGCTCAGACTCTGGCTGTGACTGAGAATGGTAGGTAGAGCTCACTCTGCCCTGCGTAGGTCTGGAAGAAGTTTCCTGCTGATTTCCCAGAGGGGGGTGGGGTTGAGTTTAGAGTTAGCCTTGTGAGGCGGCTCTGCTCGGCAGTCACCTTTAAGTTAGGGAAGAGGCCCTGAAAAAGCCAGACAGCTGCTAGAGGCTACTAGGGTACAGTATTCTGTGTTTCATCTAAAATCAAAATAAAATGGAGTCATTGGATATTCTGAATTACCTCTGGTTATTAGTAATATATCCCCTAAAGTTGAGCTTTTCTACATTCCCAGTGTTACATCCTGCTTAGGCGTTTCAGTGATGCATTGGTTGCTTGTTTTTCATTTTAGCTTTTTGTTTGTGCTCATTAGTGAGATTGTACTTCGATACTCAATTTTCTATTTTTATGTGTGCATTTATTAGGTTTTATGGTTAGAATCATGTCTTTTTTTGTTTTTTTGTTCTTGATGTGTTTCTGAGTTCTGAACTCAGGGCCTCAGGCGTGCTAGGCAAATGATCTACCAGTATGCAATATCCTTGGCCCATTATGTTGAATATTTACAGTTATCTTCTATTGCTGTGGTGCTCTTCCTTGGCATTTGTCAGTCTTTGCTGTCAGAATCAGCTGAGGAATCTCTCAGTCTCCCACAAGGCTGGAAAGGCACATTGAGAATTGACTTCTGGGAGTTTCTTTGCTGAAAGATCCAAGATTGCAGTTACTTTCCTGTACAAGTAGGTTGGACTACAATTGATGGTACAGACATTGTTAGAGTCATGTGTCTGCTGCCCTGAATCCTAGAGAAGATGATCTCATCTGTCATCTGAAAGGTCTTTTTTGACACAAAGCTTTCAGTCTGACCTCTCATTGTTTTTATTTTTATTTTTTTAAAGTTTTATTTAAAGAGAGGGGAAAAATAAAGCAAAACAGGAAAAAAAAAGGGTAGAAACAATACAGAATTTCAAAAAAAATGAACAGTAAGAAATCACTAGTTGATACATTACATATTGTCTTCTTGGATGTAGTTGTTCAAGTTACAAAATCAAAGCATACAAAGTGGACATTCAAACAGTGAGGCTGCAAACTGCTTCGTTCTCTGATCCAACAAAAACTTAGCAACATAATTATTATTCCTACACCCTTAAATTTACATGCAGTTATATCCTTTAGAGCACTTGCTTTTCCTCCTTTTGCTTTAAGTCCTTTATCTGTTTAGTTATATCATGTTTCAGGTTGCTCAGTACCTTACTGATCTGTTTTGTTGTTGTTATTTACTTTTTAAAATTTTTCTTATTTATTGTTATTTTTTATTTTATTTATTTATTTTATTTTGAAGGTAGTGAAATACAGCAGAACAAGACAGGGTATAGCGAACTGAGGCAGTGCAGTGAAATTGGTACAGAACCTCACAGCAGGTTACCGGGATAACAGCAATAGGTACAATAGTATATCTGGTCTTCTTCACAATAGTTGTCCCTTCAATCAGGTAGAGCAATATCAAAGGAAATACCAAAATTATAAAAACAGAATGTTGAATAGAGCAATACCGTTGATCAGAACAGAGCAAAACAGAGATAAAAATGTTTGCCTTCAAAAAGATGGCAGAAGAAAATCCCCCTTATTTGCTATATTGCCTGTAGTCAAACTCGCAAGACATGCTCAGATTTCTGGCTCTCACTTGCTGGGGGGTGAGGAGGAGATGGATGTTTGATTCTTGGCCCGCTCACAATCGCCCACCAGAGGGGTGAACTGGCTGCCTGCTTTCCCAGTGCCCCAAGGTCCAACATGGTGCGTCGCGGATCTCAGGAAATGCCGATAAGGTTCTCACCCTGGGGCGGCTGTGGCTTGCCAGGCCACAGCCACTTACCAGAGCAGCATGCTGGCAGCTCCTCTAGTTTTTAAATGCCCATTATTGACATGCCTTATAAAATTTTTAACTTGGAAGTTCCCTTTTCTTTTCTTTTTTTTTTGACATGTGGCCTTTTAAATTTTTCTTTTTCTTTTTTTTTGGTACCAGGAATCAGACTCAAGACTTCCCACTTGCCAGACAGGCACTGTGCTGCTGAGCTATATCCCTGGTCCTTGACATGTGGTCTTGGTGTGTTGCTCATACTGGCCTTAAACTCCTGGGCATGGGCACTCTTCCTGCCTTAGCCTCCTGAGTAGCTGGGACTACAGGACAGACCACTATACTCTTCCAGTAGTATTTTCTTAATTTTGATAGAATATTTTCTTTGGCTTTCTTGGTGTGAAATCAATGTATTAGGAAAATATGATATTGTCAGTGTTGAATAATTATCATAAATAGGATTATGGACATTGTCTATTCACACTGGTGTTTCTTTTGTGTGAATTTATATGGAAGTGTGCCTGCTGCACTGCTGGATTTTAAGACATCTGGCATAGTGGAAGCTTCCTACCTTGTGTGGTGTGGCCTGGGGTGGTGGGCTCACTGAAACAGTGGGAATTGCCAGCCGGGCTGCGTACATGGCACACTTCTATTCAAAGCATGTGAACGTATACCCCATCTTTCAGCTTTGTGTACACATGCACTGACAGAAGTGGTTGGGGACTGACAGTGGATCATTGACCTGTGCAGGCATGGTGGGGACAGAAGTACTCAGGTAGCTGCAGAGTGGTCAGTGTGTGCTGTTGATGTCTTTTCTGGTGTTTTCTGGGGCAGTTGGAGCTTTTTGTTTTGTGCCCAGGATTTAGTTGAAGCACTATCATGGAGCATAAACTAGTAAGAGTCAGGATGCTGTTTTAAATTTTAATTAAAGTAAATCAGCTTTTCCTTTATTAATTGCTTCCTTTTAAATCTCAAGTATAAATTAGATTTTGTTTGGCCAGTGACTGCCTGTGTAGTATAAACTATATACTTTGGTGATATAGATTTGTGGTTACAGGTTACATAATTTTTGACCATTTAAAAATGTCTATTGAAAGGTACAGTTACAGGCTGGAGATTTAGCTCAGGGGCATAAGGGTCTGCCTGGCAAGCATGAGGTCGTGAGTTTGATCCCTGGTACCAATAAATAAAAATAAAAAAATAAAAACTTAAAAAAAAAAAGAAAGGTACAGTTACATTTACCTAAATATTTCTGTATTTTCTAGGACAAGTGTGGTCTTGGGGAGACGGTGACTATGGGAAATTAGGCAGAGGTGGTAGCGACGGTTGCAAAACGCCAAAGCTGATTGAAAAGCTTCAGGATTTAGATGTTATCAAAGTCAGATGTGGAAGTCAATTTTCAATTGCTTTGACAAAAGATGGCCAAGTTTATTCATGGGGGAAAGGTGACAACCAAAGACTTGGACATGGAACAGAGGAACATGTTCGTTATCCCAAGCTTCTGGAAGGCTTGCAAGGTGAGTAACAGATGTAAACTTTTAAAACCCTTTGGGGCAGCTACTTTACCAGTCTTTTAAACTCTGTTTTTTTTTTTTTTTTTTCTTAACCGGACATTCCATGAGGGGTCTGTCGTTAGAAACTTATTAATGACTCAGTAGGTATAGATAATAATTGGAAAGTGGTTGGTTTGCATTAGAAAGTGGCCTAGAATTATTTTCACCAAATTCAGTTCGATACCCACTCAGTTTTTCTGACATTGGAGAGTTCATCACTCTAGAGGCTGGGCGCCGGGAGGGTACCTGCTTCTCAGTGTGTCACCGTGTTATGCCACAGACGCTGCTGTTGGCCCATATGGGAAGTGGAATCAGGTGTCCTTGGGGCGGTCTGCTCTGAGCAGATCCTCAGTGCATGCAGATGCCTCTGCAGTGGGGGCAGAGAGGGTGGGAACTCCTGCGATACGTGCCTCAGTGCTAATTATGACACTCTTACCAAGGAGGATACATGCTTCAGCAAGTTGGGGGCTATCATAACCATGACAGTTGGGTGGTAGGGGCAAGTTTTGAAAGGGAAAAGCTGGATATTTCTGTACTGCTTGGGTTGGAGGGTGTAGGTCATCTCCATTCTAGTGGAGACCTAGTAAAGTACAGGGAAGCTGACAAAAAAGCAGGGCAGGAAGGGGAAGTTGGTGGGTTGCACATCAGCTGAGGCCTTTTAGCAGCTTCTAGTTTAGGGGCAGGGAGCCTTTTTCTTAAAGGACCAGATTGCAGGTATTTTAACCAAATGGACCTGGCTATGTTCCATTATTTTATTCACAAAAACAGATGTATGGTTGCATTTGGTATGAGAGTGAAATTTAGGGGATCCTGGCACTCATTCTTTTGTGTTTTTGGCTTCTACATCAAGGGGTTTGGGAGTGGGACATTTAAGGGAGGCTTGCTATTGCCTTTCACCACCAGTTTCATGTAAAACTCATGGATAGCTTGATCTCCAGAAGGCTTATGTGCTCATAAAGTGTTCACTATTTTCCAAGCTTTTGAGGTGAGGTGTAGACTAACATAGTTTACTATATGCCGTGGAACTGGAATGGGATTTCACTTCCCTCTTGTTTATCTCCCTTCTCTTAGTAAGGGAAATCTGCTCTTCAGTTCATTTATTAAGTACAGAAGTGCCTTACTTCATGAGTGTATTTAAATTAGCCTAGGTAGTTTAGTTGTCTTAATGTACAGTAGGCTCTTGGAATAGAATTGTTCTTAGATAGTACTTTTTCACCTGAATTACATGTTCATATTGCTCAGAATGTTCCTAACGTATATTATGTTAGCTTCACTAAAAAGGAAAAATACAATATTTTGCTAATACTGTTTAAATAGGAAAAAGGTTTTTATATCATAAAACGTTGGGAGAAAAACAATTTTCTTTTAAGAAAACTCCAGCAAGGAGTATGCTTTGCATATTATAGCTGGGGTTGGAAAATTGATCTAATATTTACTGAAAAATACACTATGTTATCAACATCATTGTATGTGAAAATTTGTGAGAATGTTTGACTGGCCAAGAATGTTAAAAAAAAAAAAAAGTTCATTCTGTCTGAAATCAATCTCTTACAAGAGTTGACGAAAAGAGGCTATAGAAGTACTTACAAACTGTTAGCTTCCTATGTGCTGATCCTTTAAGAAGATTATTTCTAATCCACTAAAATCCTAGAGCAACATAGAGGGATAAGGAATTAAACCCAATTTTGTAATCTTCCTAATTAATTTCAGAAGCAGTGTGTACACTTCAAAAAATTGTTACTATTGTTTAAAACATGAATTCCATCCTATAAGAATAAAGCTAAGAAGTTTTGAGTCTTAATCCATTTTGTTCACTGGGATCCTTAATAAATTACTTCATATTATTAAAAACACTCTGATCTTGTTTTCAATGAATCTCAGTAAGGAGAAGAGAGAAAAAAACAGATCTTAGTAGTAGTTTTATTCATAGGCTGTGGGTCTTTACAAATAACAGCTGACAAAACAAGAGTTTTAAGAGCATATTCAAAGCAAATGAACTGTGTTTAAAGTTGAACCAACAAGTTATCCTTAAGCAAGTTTGTTTCTCTCTCTCTCCTCCTTCTCCTTCTCCTTCTCCTTCTCCTTCTCCTTCTCCTTCTCCTTCTCCTTCTCCTTCTCCTTCTCCTTCTCCTTCTCCTTCTCCTTCTCCTTCTCCTC